>JAHZNE010005618.1:0-15547 GCA_027744055.1 Callyntrura sp. NNG-2020
CACGATTACTTCTGGCGTGTTATGGTCTTGAAGGTTGCCAACAGAATAAAACCGTACCTTTGCAACAAAAGTACCTAGCAAACGTCTAATACATGTAAACGTATACCTCTTCTGGCAAGAGACTTTTAAAAAACTGAATTTAAATATTCATACCTTGTAAGACTAAACATAAAATATCGTTTTGAAAAGTTAGAAATATCGTTTCGAGTTGGGCGGATGATAACTTCACATGTAAACAAAACTTTTTGCTAATATGTTTTTGAATATAAGTATAAATTGTATTATCGATCAAGTTTGATAAATTATTTAACTTGAAATGATTATGATTATGAAAGGAGCAAGCCCGTCACAAAACTGGTACAAGAAAACAACAAAGAATAGGCGAGCGGTGTGGGAGAGATATACTCTATATTTCATACCAGTTGACAACGGTACAGTTAATCTTCAGAACGTCTGTAATTAACCTGCGATTGACAGAATTAAGTTTTTAAATCAGAATTGTGAAATCCAAACATCCTATCGCTATTGAATTATTAAAGCCTACTTCAATTAAAAATCTACGTAATATTGTTTATTCTTGGTTAAGGGAGAATGATATAATCATTTTCGTTCGACTAAACTAAACACATTCAATTTATATGCTGTTAAGTACTCCCTACATTTATTAGCACGCTACTTCAAGGAAATATTCATAGCTTGTTAGTATCCTATTGACGCCTTTGTCTACCACGTATGTTAAGGATCAGAAAGTAGTTTATTGTATCATCGCTTCTATTACAAGTATAAATAATAATTGAACTACATTTATTTATTAATAGTGGTATGGGGAAGTGATTGTATTATGAGCTACCTTTTTGTTTTTTGTTTGTCTATGTGTTCCTTTGTGCAGTAGGTAAACCACTTTGAGACCTCCTGAACAATGTCGGAGACAAATGGTGAACTAACAATATAACACAATACTCCATACTGATTTTCAAACTGAGGAAAGTATTTATTCTATTTTTCCTAATTTGGAACGAATGTGTTTGGATATTTCATCCAGCGAAATATGGATTGAGAATTAACCGCAGTTATTGGTTACCCACCACCCTAAATGACAATACCCCGTTCGATTAGAGTTGGACGATGTCTTGGTTGACGCTAGATAACAAAAAGTAGCTCGTCGCACATTCATTTCTCAAGTCCAGTTTTACTTATAAAGATGATTTATTCAAAACATTTTAAATGAGCTCTTAACGTATACGTTGTATAAATAAAATTCCTTACCATAATTTACTCGAAAATAAACGTATAGGTATTGCGCTGAAGTTATGACTTCAACGTAAATTAGTATTAAGCACAGCACCGGCATAGAGGAGCAAAAACAATTCGAGCAACATATTTTGTTATTTAGTTAGGATTTCAGGTAGTTTATTTATGACAATATTATGACAACCAACATTTCATTTTGTGAAATTCATTGAATATTTTTGATGGAATAATATTAGTTTCATAGTACCTGGCTTAATATGTTTTTACTATAATAACTATATTACTTATACTATGTTGAATTTAAAACTAATCTAACATAAAAAGATGAAGACGATTACGTGCAACAAAATTAGTTTACGGAACATGTGATAAATTTCATTAAATAAAAAGTAATTTTTAGGTTTTTGTCACACCGTTAGTCATATGCCTCGGTAATTAAAACAGATATATTTTGGCATTTTGAAGACGCAATGCGTTTGTCATCCTAATAATAATTGAATAAATAACGAATTTTTAGGAGAAATGAAAACTATTGTATTGTAATAGCAGCTGCCCGACGCGAATTGTCGCTATTTTGTCTTAATTCAAGTCTGTAATGTAATGAACTCAGAGGTGGCAATTGAAGTATGTCAAAGCAAGCTTGTTAAAATCAACTAATTTGTACGTCCATCTCAGCGTAAAAAGAGGCTGTTGATGAAACAATTTTTTGAACGCTTTTTACTAAGATGCTTGATGAGTTCAACACATAACATACATTTCTTGGTGCAAATGAGCAGATCCACGACAATGCTTAACACTATATGAAAATGCTTTATATTTAGTAACGTATGAAATTACAATTATACATACCATTGTTGCTTAATTGCAATACCGCTAAAGTAAGATGTTCACACATTTCTATTCTATTTACATTTTTATTATTTTATACGCAACTAACCACATTGATGAATTACATACATACACATTTTGTAGTGATGTACATTAAAATTAAATCCGCCGATGGCATTTGCAGTTTTGCGAATAATTACGGTTATATAATATAATTTTTAACGGAATTTTCATAACTTTATTGGTTGATTTATTGATTGGTTGGGTTTATTTTAGGTGCTGAAAATATGCAGCACATAAGGGTCTCGGACCGATAAAATGATTTTTTTCTCCAAAAATGAATGCTAACTATTTTATAGCAAACTTTTAGTATGTTTAGTATATTTTACTTTGCAAGCAGTGACTAAAAATTTAATATTCATAACAAGCCTTGTGTGGAAATATACAATTTATATTTAACATAAATTATTGTTAAAGCAGTATATAGTATTTTACGCAACATTAGTTGTTCCAAAGAACAAATAAGTAGTGACATCTTACCGCGTTCGTACAATTGATTAGCATTAAAATTATTTCTTTCAGCGGTTTAGCGCCAAGCTAATGCACCATTACTTGTGTAGCACATAACCGAATACGTATAATCTGTACGTGTGGCTTTAGTGACATGTCCCATAGAGCTATACGAAAATTTCATGTTTTGAATAGCTCCCACCCGTTTCCGAAGCCACCGTGCCTTCCAGGGATTCCAGAGTGCTACATCGACCACAGATTGCTTCCATCGTTGTATCACCTGCTGACTATCTTTACATAGTTCCACTAACAAGTAAAATATCACTGTCAGCAATATCATCGCACATATATACAATGTAAGAATAAACACGTACAAATGTGCTGGCAAAATATTAATACCTATAATTGACAATATACTAGCTGCTACAACGAAATAAAACAAGATACCAAGAACAACAGTGATTAGCAAAGATCCAAGTTGGTTCGCCATAATAAGTAGATACTTCAAGTTCACCCATTTCAATACCATATCCTGATTTATTGCTTTAGACCCTAATTTAAGAACACATTTACTGCAAGTTTCAAACACCACAACGAGAATTAAAATCATTATGCGGCATTGTGAGGTGCCCTCATTTACGAATATCGCCACTACAAGGATTCTAATAATGATTGTGGTAATGGTGACGATATGTGGATACTGTTATAAATCAAAAGCGAATGCATTCGTCAATAATATGTTATATAAGGACATATATATCGAAAAACATTGCCACAATGACTAAAGGAACTGGAAGCATTACACAATATACCGTTACCAAAAGCGTCAATATTCCTAATTTGTCCATTTGGCCGTCCCCATTGAAAAACAGATTTATGGCGACGTGAGGTAATGATTGTGCCGCTTGTTTGTGCATCCGGTACATTGAATTGAATTATGTCATTAAGTAACTTAACTAAACCTCTGGTGTCGTGTGCTATAAAATAGTAACCGTTCAGGAAAATGATGATGAGTGCTAGCTGAAGGAAGGTGATGAGTAGAGGTAACAATGAATAGTGATGGGGGTTCAATAGAGCGTCGATCAAAACGATAGTGCAAGAGGGAAGTTCGATACCTCCGACTACAAAGAGGTTGATAATTTTCCAAATATCAGCGTGTTCCTGAAAAGCAAAATGTTTTTCGGAAGGGTCCCAGCATATTAGTGAGCGGTACCGGTTCCACTTGTCGGTACACCACTGGTTCATATCGAGACAACAGCACATCAATGGAGATAACATTGCGACTTATTCGTGTCTTTCTCTGATCCGATAAGTGATGTTTTAGTATTTTAATTTTGGGGTTGATTGTTTCAAAAAAGAAACTGAAAATATGGTTTACGACGTGTCTCTAAAAGTAGGACCTGTTCACTACAACTTCTAACCGGAGACCATAAAAATATGATAGTACAAGAATCAGAATGTCAGTTTAAAAATCTGCAGTTATTACTACGTCTTCCAATATTAAGCCAAAATGGTAGGTTGTTGAAAATATATATTGTGTACTATAGTCCAGCTACCTTCGTAGAACTACTTCTGTACATAAACAATCCAACGTTTTGGCGTTTCAGTGTTCATTGCAAGGGTGTACTAGTACTAGTGCAAGTAAATAGTTCTCATTCTAATGTAATATTTAGTATTTTTCTAGCTTTCTCTATTTCTTCAAAAATTGTTCGTTTTACGTAAAATGTAGTAAGCCTACGACATTTTAAAATAATTAAACTTAAATGCTATAAAATATCATTTTCTGTTGCTTTTCAATACATATACTTCTATTATATATATAATGGCTAACTTAACTTCAAATCAAACAGTTGCGATAGTAAAATTCAGCCAATATTGTTCAACCAATTCTCTCATCTAAATGCAAGAAAAGGTTAGAGTAGAATAGAATAATAGTGGAAGAAATGCCTTTACATTCGCCTTTTTAAAAGTCTTACTGCTTTTCTGGTTTTAAGAAATCGTAAGCATTTACATACTAAAACATTTATTCAATAAATTGTATGGTATGACTAATTTAGCAATAAAATGTTCAAACAAAAAATACTAATTTCAATGCTTTCTGTTGACGTAGTTTTCGAGTCATGTAAGTTTCACAAGATATATTTGAACGTTTGATTGGCAACGTAAAATAAATACAACTTACAGAGCTTACTGTATCGTTTCATAATGTTTGTATGTCAATTCAATATCAAATAATTTAATGTCTATACGTCAAAGAAATGTTTTGTTATAATGTACTTATGGAAGACACCAGAAGTTGTTTCTAAGTTTACGTTAGCTTTCATTCGGAGATAATAATAAACTTGAATACAATTACGCGTTTATAAGTTGACGTTGTCGTCTACTCGCTTCTAGAAACGTTGGCAAAATAATTTATCAGACGTCTTAATTTGTTTTTCTGCTTTCATCAAAAAATATTGTGTGAAATAAAACTACAATTTGTTGTAAGTATGATTCAACCATATATTTAATTTTAGTTTGACGCTTCTTATTACATTTATGTTTGCACTATGCAACGTATAAATGATGTACACGTTAACTATTTAAGTTTAGTAACTTTGATTCCTTTAATCATACGCTTTTACTCTGACGAATGCATTTTAACTTTCTAGTTATGATGACTACAATAGCGAAAATCATCGTCATTTTTGGTAATTATGATTGCGTGATAAAACATAGAATATATTTCCAGCTTTGATAGAAAGAAATTTCTCGATACATCAGAAATATGCTAGGATGAATGAATTTAGGATTTGTACTTGTTATATATTACTGACTTCAAATCCTGAAGACAGAGTAAAATGTCCAAAATTTAAATTACTGCGTATCTGAATGACCAAAAAATACCCCACGTCCCATGAAACCACATAGCATAAATGAACAAATCAAGAAATGACCAATACATATTCTATCTGGAAAACATAATAATGTGTTCTGTTTAAGTGATAAGTCAACATGTCTGCGTCTACTTAAGATTTTTGTTTTATTAAAACAAAATTGTTTGTTAGTGTTGAATTTATGTTTCAAGTCCATTATGTTAGAACTACCACTATGTGTTTTAAATGTGCTTAGCACTGGCATGGCAGCTGTAGCAGTTATAAATATTCAACTAGTTAACACAAATATTACATAAAGTAAATATTATATAACCCCAAAAAGTATTGAAACATAAAGTAAACACAAAAGCTAAGCTGAAGAAAACGTTAATCTTTATTAATATTTATGCAGTGGTTGAAACTGTAGTTAGAGGGTAAGCTGTAGATTCTGCAGAACTCAATAGTTGGTAGTGTAGTTACATTGAATAGACTTATTCGCACATCTATAAGAAGGAAAGGAAGTCCGCAACAACTCAAATAAACAATTTCATTACAAACAAAATTAAAGAACAAGTTCCGCTTTTATTTTTAGAAAATTTCAATCACTGGGTTTACCAAAATAATATGCAAAGGAAAGTTTACGTTTCAGAAAAACACCACATTAGATTAAATTAGCAAATTTGTTCGTGAAATTTTTAGAACTGTTAATTTTCAATAATTTGGTCAGTTCCGTCTCTTTTCGGTGGTAACTTTTGTGGGCTTTTTCGATGTGGTAATTTATGTCTGTCCGTTTTAATTAAGCCTTGTAATTATGTTCAACCGTTAACGTGCATAAATTAATAATTTAATAAAATGATCTTTTCAACATAACGGTAGTATGCCAACATTAAATTTATTTTTTCCATGAATTGTTTTACAACACTTAAATGTAACAACGTTTTATGTAACATGTGTTAACTACTACTGTACTAATATTAAAGTGACACATTAAATGCATTTTCATTCCACAATTTAGCGCCAAGCTAATACACCATTGTTTGTGTAGCCCATAACCGAATATGTATAATCCGTTCGGGTGGCCTTCGTAACATGCCCCAAAGAGCTGTAAGTAAACTTCATGGTTTGCATCGCTCGAACTCGTTTTCGAAGCCATCTTGCCTTCCATGGATTCCAAATTGCTACGTCTACCACAGACCGCTTCCATTGTTCCTTCAACTCCCGACTTTTTTCACTTAATTCCACCAAAAAGTAAAATATGAGTGTCAACAAAATCATTACACATATATTCGTTGTTGGAATAAATGCGTACACAAATCCTGGTACTTTCTTAATAGCTATAATTGACAAGGTACTGCATACTACCACAAAAGGAAACAGGGCACCGAGAAGAACGGTGGTTAACAGAGATCCACATTGATTAGTCATAATAAATAGAACCTTCAAATTGACCCATTTCAACACCACGTCATAATTTATTGACTTTGAACCTAATTTGGAAATAGATTTATTACATGTATGAAACACGACAACGAACATTAAAATCAATGTTCGGCACTGCATGGTACCCTCAGTCACACATACCACCACCACACATATTCTAAAAACGACCAAGATGGTTGTGACGATATAAGAGTAACATGAAAAATCCAAAGATAATGTATTCGTTATAAAAATGTTAGGCACATCAATACCAATGATCAGAGCCACAATGGTTAATGGAACTGGAAGCAGCATAGTGTAAACTATGACAAGAAGTGTCAATATACCTGGTTTGTCCATTTGGCCGTCCCTGTTGAAAAACATGGACGTCCGACGACGTGGAACATGGAATGAGTCGTTTGAATCTGTATCTGGCACATCGAATTGAATGATCTCGTTAAGTGCCTTAACGAGAACACAGGGGTCTTGTGATATGAAATAGTAGCCATTTAGGAAAATGATGCCAACTACCAATTGAAGAAAAGTGAAGATGAGAGGCAACAAGGAATAGCGATGCGGATTGAATAGGGCGTCGATAAAAATAGTGATGCAACAGGGAAGCCCGATGCCTCCGATTACGATGATGTTGATAAATTTCCACATAGTTGCATGATTTCGGAGAGCAAAGCATTTTGCGGGAGAATCCCAGTAAATTAGGGAACGGTAGCGGCACCACATGTCGGTATGCCACTGGTTCTTATCGAGACAGTAGCGCATCAATGAAGATAACATTGCAAGGAATAGATGTGCCTATTTCCTAAATTTTATGATTAAAAATTGCAAAATATTTGTAAGAATCACTTACGATGTCTCAAACAATGAGGTAAGTTTAGCACTGTCGCGGTTACTTCTGAGGTTTTTTGTCATGGAGCTTGCTTATAGAATAAAACCATCCTGTTTGAAATATAAGTACTTGGCAGTCGTCTAATACATGTAAACGTATACCTTCTCAAATGGGTAACTTTTGGAAAACTCAAATCAAGTATTCATACCTGGTAATACTTGTCGTGGAATATCATTTTTAAAATTGGTAAATATCACTATAAGATAGGTAGATGATAAATACGCCTGAAGATAAAGACATTGTCCACTGTGTTTTTGGATTTCAGTATTAACTGTAATGATATATTA
Organism: Callyntrura sp. NNG-2020; assembly: GCA_027744055.1. Classification (NCBI taxonomy): domain Eukaryota; kingdom Metazoa; phylum Arthropoda; class Collembola; order Entomobryomorpha; family Paronellidae; genus Callyntrura; species Callyntrura sp. NNG-2020. Next base: position 8,055 of record JAHZNE010005618.1, read on the forward strand.
CTGTTTGTTTAAAAGAATATGGTCATGTCTAATAAAATATTTAGTATTTTTGATGAATTTCAATTTTCTTCTCTATATTTTTTTCGTTGTATTTTGTCTCATGTAAATGCCAACTCAAATTTTGATTCGAGACGAGATTCGTAGCCATACAGGTCCAACATAGCAAGCTGAAGTTTGTAGCATGGACGTAGAAAAAAGGTTCCTACCTAAAACTCTTAAGTATATTTGTGACATTTGAAATGAACCACTAATGAAATGTTAACGCATGCCTTGTGTATATGGAATACCTTACCATAATTCACTAAAAATAATAGTATCTGTACTCCGCTAGAATTTTAACTTGAATGTGAATAAACTTTTAAGCACAGCACCGGCAAATAGAAGCGACAACAATTCTAACAAAATATTTAAATATTTATGTATGATTTAAGGTAGTACATTTACCAAAAGTAAAATAACCACTATTTCATTTTTATAAAAATTAGTGGATATACTTTTGTATATGAATTTGTACCTACTTACTTGAAAGTACCTACCTAAATAATTTAAAATTATAATAAATCTCACACCAAAAGATCAATATGAATATACGTAAATGTTCACAAAAGGTTATAGAAAGATGCACAAGTACATTTAATTAGAATCAAAATAATTTATGCTCATTTTTAGGATTCAATAAAGAAAATGCCCAGAGTCAAGCGCTGTAAGCTATGTATAAAACTACCACAAACAAAATTGGATGACTTCCCTAAGATTAAATAAAATATGACATGAATTCTCGCAGTCTGTAATTGTTCTAAACACGTCCTTTTGTGCATCTCCTAGTGTCGCATATTCCGAGTTATGTGTTCCTGATCAGTTCTTGTAAAGGCACCACACAACATTACTTTAGAATCCTACTACTTTTTTGCAAAACTTTGTGGATGAATAATTTGAGGATGATAAGTCAAAATAGGCAAGGAGAATACTTTAGCCCTTTTAGCAAAACATGTTGTATGGAATGAAGATCCCAATTGGTTTAAATCCGACATTGTAAATAATTTTTAATTAGTTTTACGCTTTTATTGCATGTTTGTTTGCAGTATTTAATATAAATTTGTATTCATTATCATAAAGGTTTAAAGCATACTTCCACTTCTGCAGTTTGGGAACGTCAACGGATTGTTTTCCTTAGAGAAGTACACATATGCTGCGTCTACGAAAAGGAATATTATTTTCTTGGCAAAAAATCGTTTGGTATAAGCAATTTAAAGCTAATGATGGGAAACACTGGTCTACATTTTAAAATTATATTTCCTACTTGTTATAGGGAACAATGTTAAATTAATAATTATAAAAGAATTGTGATATAAAAATTATCTATGATTAAATTTCTATTCTAACATCTCTTGTTGATATTCCAATATGAGGCTCCAAAGAGCGTAACCTGTCATATTTAAGTAAAGTTTAGTTTAGAGTAAAACAGGTTGAATTTGCGAACTACGAGAATTCGAAAAATATTATGTATTATGTATCAAGGGGAAGAAAGTTCCCGAAAAAAGTTGTTAATTTTATTCCCCAAAAAGTTCTAAAAAATTTCATATTTCATGAATACAACTTATTAACACTACTTACTTCTAGTATATAAAAGACAATTAAAACAGCAAAAAAACTGGTGCTCGATAACAACAACTTGTTGTATTATCTCCAAGCCAAAATCCCATTACAAGTATAGCAAATAATTGAATTTGTGTATTCCGTTCTTGTTGCTTTTGTGACAAATCCCAACGAACTGTAGGTGAACTCCATTTTCTCCATGGCGACAATCCTTCTGCGAAGCACCCGTGACTTCCAGGGATGCCACCGTGCAACCGCCACAACATCCTGCGTCCACCGGGTTTTCAACAGTTGACTATTCTCACTGGATTGTACCAAAAAATAAAATATAATGAATACTATCATACTTGCCGTGATGGCACAAGAAGGTAGCAGGACGTAAGCTTGAAACGGCAGTTGATCCACTGCCATAATGGACAGAATGGAGCAAATCACCACAAAATAAAAAAGGCTACCCAGAATAACTGTAACCAGTCTAGAGGACAAGTTGTTGCCAATCGTAAATAAAATTTTGAGTTTCACCCAGCGGAAAATGCTGGAATCATGGACACCCCTTCGGGTTAGTTCATTTGTGCCAGCATTACAATTACCTAAAACGACAATACCGTATAGTATTAATGTCCGACATTGAATGCTCCCCTCAGAAACACAAAGGAGTACCACCAACCCCCTAAAAATATTGAAAGCTAGAGTAACGGAATCAAATGGAAACTGTAAGGATAATGTGCTGACGATAAAAATGTAGGGTGCATCCAGTTGTAAGTATAGGGCGGCCGCAGCAATTGGTATGGGAACAACGGTACAATATATTACTAAGAAGAGCGCGGCCATTCCAGTAAAGTCCGGGGTGTCATCCCTTGTCAACAAGATGGATCGATGTAGGGCGACGCGGACAGATAAATCTGCTCGATTGCCAAAGTTGGCTATTTGATTTAAATACGTGGCAAAGCCGAGGGGATCCCGGGCATACAAGTGGTAACAATTGAGGAAAATTGTTGCCACTATTAACTGCAAAAATACAAGCAGCAAGGCAAAAACTGTGTAACGCTCGGGGTGAAATACGGCGTCTATCAACACACAAACACACGTGGGAAGTCCAATACAGCCAATGAAGATGATGTTGATAAATTTCCACATGGTCGCATGCCCCTTACAAATGAAGGATCGGGTAGAGATATCCCAATAAACAGGGGAGCGGTACCGGTAACAATTGTTGGTAATGCGTTGGTTGAATTCAAGACAATAGTAGAGTAGCTGGGACGTCATTTTTATTCGTTAAGGATGTCTGACATAAATTGTAATAAGTGTCAGGAGAGCGATGTTTGAAGGATAGCAGCGATAATTCAGAAATTGTAAAAATCTATATTTATTTTATTCGGCTTATCACCAAAATCAGATATCTTATTCAATTAACCTGGCCTTTATTTGGGAAGTCACCAGATCGTGCAATATACGTATGTTATACTCTGTATACGTTTTTTAATCAGTAATACAATAGTTGGGTGTATAAAGGACATGAAGTTCCAAAAACACGGAGAAGATGATGATGCACCTGCCAAATAGAGACTGACATGACTTTGAATATTTTTAAATTTTCTTCCCTAATGGCGAAGCACACAAGTTAAATATATGTAGTAGGTAGGTTGATTCAGGCTTAGGTTGTAGAAATCAGCCCCTGTATAGTTGGAAAATTTTGAGGTAGTTTTTACTTTAACTTATGTAATAATTTATGGTGAAGGAGTTTGCTAGTTGTGTTTATCGATACAAATAAAATGAGCTGAAAGTTAAATATAACAAAATAACATAGATAGGTATGTTGCCATTTTAAAAAAGAAAATCGAGATAAATATTTTTCAGTTATATGTACATACTGGTGAATTTATTACAATTGTATTCCAAGTCGGACACGTCAGGTCTAGGAATGTATATAGGAGCACCGAGACTGTGTTCTACATTTCGAAATACTTTTCTAAGGGTAACTTGTGATTTCGTTTCTTAGAAGATAACTTAAAGTGCACAATAAATTGACCAGCAGGAGAGCTAAAAATACGGGAACAGGCTTCGTCTACCATGATTCATTCTAGCGCAACATAAATGACGCGATTTACATAATGTATTCCGATTCAATCAGTGAGAAATTGAAGGAAAAACTTCCATTTAAGAATTGAACGTTCCACGAAAAATTGCACCTCTTCTACATCGTCGTATAAATTACCAAAACTACCAGTCCAGCGTAATATTTTTTAAACGTAGGTGAATAACATTTATCTACTGGAGCTTTTGCTAAATTTAATGTTAGCATATATTCAGAATTGTTAATAAACTTCGGTAGACCAAACGTGATTCAGTTGGTGAAAAATAGGGAAGGGTAGAACTTTTCCAATACCACAATAAGCATTTTCGCAGATCTATTATGTTGTATGCATTGTCACGTATAAGCGCACCACCTTCAAAGATATGTAACGTGTAAATTATGTCGTAAGAAACTTTCAAACGATGACCAGTATGGTACATATTAACTAGATAATAAATTTATGCCGTGGTAGAAGAATTCATACTTGAATACAATTCATTCTTTCGAGAAAAAAGGGTATTCGTGGCAGAAATAATAAATTACTTTGTTTATTGTGATGAAATCTGCAAAATTGTTGTAATGACGTTAAATGAATATTTGTAACAACTAAAAATCAGCACAAACGTAAACCAGAACGACAATAAAAGCGCTTACGTCAGATCAAAATTAATCGTCATGATCTCTGTCTGTATACAAATAAGAATAAAACGGTGTAATCCACCTTTGGAAAAAACTACGGAAAGTATAAAATTTACTCATAATACAACGGTTGATTAAGGCCACCAGAAAATTTTTCATGATGTAAATAACCCGATGTGAATAGAACGGTCTTGGCCGGTATAGACTATAGTGATCATTGCCGTTATATGTCCTTAAATAAAATTGCTGTTTCTGAACCAGCTGTCAAATAAAATCTGTCAACGTTAGAATGCATGATCATTCCGCCAGAGATTATACCCAAAATAAAAGAAAAAAGTTTAAATTTCGGACCCATTACGAGTCGAATACCGGAATTTGTTGTTGATAGAACTTGGCGTCCTGAAACGAGAAGGAAAACTCAGAAACAAAGGAAATTTTTACTTATATGCCCAACATAGACCATACGCAGCAGAACTACTCAGCTATCTCATTACTGTATATTTTAAACTTGAGCTAATTTGGCCACCTTTTGTATGTAATTTAGGGTAGGGCTGGCATTGCGCACTGCTCTGCTATGGAATCCTAAAAGGATTATTACAGAATTTGGCCACCTTTTAATTTTTACCCCTCCCGTCATCCCCCCCCCCTCCTGGGGGTTGACCTCCAACGCCCATCTACGAAATCCACCCTGAAATCTATCTACACGAAAGAATTCCAAAATTCGTTGTCATTCATGAGCAAGAGTTAGATTTTTGCATTTTCAAAAAAATCCTTTTTGTGCGTTTACAAGTATGGGTACCTTCCATCCCCAATGACCCACCATACTTGTTCGATCTGGATGAATTTCAATAGGGTACATTCTACTTACCAAAGGTACCCCTACGCCAAGTTTGAGCGAAATCGGTCAACCCTTTCAAAAGTTATCGTGATTGCAGACTGACAGATAGACAGACAGAAAGACAGACTGACAGACAGACGAACATACTGATCGTATAAACTACTTTCCGTAGTTAATAAAGGGAGTCGAAAGAATGCCCGTCGATGTTACCATTACCGGCATTTTGGAGGTATCACAACGCTGCCATCAAAAATAATAACAGTATACTACGAAATTTTAAAACTATGCGGTGCTTTCATCAAAAGCACCGGGAAAAGTTATGAAAAAATATATTTTGAAAAAAATAGATGACGGTAAAAGTAAATTCGCAACATTGATATCTCGTCTTTACAAAGATTTTCAATAATATATTGTAAATTCATGTTTTGCTTGAGTGTACCTGGACAAATATTAATACTTTTAGGTAGCTTTTGTTCCTTTTGTTATAAAAACTACTATATTTAATTAAGGCTACAAATGCCAAATTGTACCAAAATTTTAAAAGAATATTAAAAGGTATATTATAGCTGAGCTTATTATATATAATTTAGGTTGATAATTTGAATAAAGGTTAAGACGTTGCAAATCAATTTGCTCAGCTGTTAGTAGTACCTGGAGCATGTTGAATATTTATATTGCTATGATTTAAAACCAATAGATTATAATAACTTCATCAAGTTTCCGCTCTGATTGGAATTTTTGTCTCATAAATGTTCCATATGCCACTGGGTAAGTCATCATTGAAAATTCGGGTATTTATTCCAATTTTGTGGTTTTTCGACTTTGACAAATCCAATATGTGTGAGAGTAAAAATATTAATCCAACATTTTACAGCGTGATTTTACCAAGTGCTGGATAAACATACCAAGACATTTGCTTAAAAGTATCTAGACATAGGGACTACTTGAGTTGCACAATACAATTTATTAGGTACTTGTTTTATTTCTAAGCGTCCACAAAAACAAGAGTATATTACAAGCAATACGGCTATATAAATTTAAATTCGAGCATCTCAAAAAATAAGAGTGATACTTATGACACAAATGTCTGAAAGCGTACACCATGGTGTAATCATTGCCAGGTTCATCAATAAACACAAAACTGCTAATAATACCACTGGATAGGTTGGCTCTTACTATATCTGTTCAAATCGGAAATTCAGAACTGAACTGAAGTTAACCGGGGACAGAAAATGGTTGTTAGGACATCTAGGTTAAATGACTATAATGACGGTTGTGGCTTGAAGGAGCTGATTTAATTGGATCTTGAATAGCAGAATGTCGCTGCTAAAAACTAAAATGCTTACTAAAAACGGTACCTCCACACACCAAAGGATCTCGACAGGTTCTACCTTCGTCGGCTACGCCCCCGTAAGTTCGTAAGATACATTGAATAGGCGCGTATGTGTATTGCGAAAAGACCGGATTTTGCCGGTGGCGGGTTACAAATCTTTTCTGATAAACGCGTTTGAACAAATGCTTCATCCCAGTTTTGTATCATGTACAGCAAAATAAACTACCTAAAATAAGAATGTGTTCCTTACACATGTATACAAACGGTGGCTAAAAACATGCAAGTGTTTTTTTAATTCCAAATAGTAACAAGCAAAATAATAAAATCTGGAAAATCCTCAAGTCGTGTGGGGTCATTTACATTATCGCAACAACTTTGATTTGCACAAATCAATACATTTTGTGCCAATCTTTCTATGTGAGATTCATAATTCCATTTTAGAGCAAAGGCATGGAATATTATAAGTGCTACAAGCTCTTTTATACATTTTTCTGACAGATAAACGGACGTGTGATATCCTATCAGTTTTGCCATTTCCAAGGCTAGCATGCACGTTAAAAGTCTGTTTTTTGGAGCTACCTTCTATGTTCTCCTAAATAACTTTTGAATTATTCCTCCTATATTAGATCAAAGAGAGACTACTTCGTAAATACAAGCAATCCAATTACTTACAACTGAAAGCGGGTACTTGATTAAAATTGAAAATTAAAGGTAGTGCTTTATTGCTGATAGTAACAGGAATTTTACACTAATTTTTGCTCCCTTCAAACTTTGTTTTTCAGGTGAATATGTTACTGAAAGTAGCTAAAAAAAACTTTACTAGTGTGACGATTTGTGGCTTAATAACCCCTATCGTACTTGACTATAAAACACTGAACAAAACTATATATTTCTTAAAATGATAGTGTAAGTAGTAATGGTATGGATAACAACGTTATCCATACCCAAAGCATAAATACCTAGAATATAGTCCAAATGTAGAGCAAGTAGCTGCCGAAGGTAGCTCAAATGTA
>JAHZNE010005619.1:0-22542 GCA_027744055.1 Callyntrura sp. NNG-2020
AGAGATAAGCGTTGAATAAGATAAAAGCGGGATTTGTTGTCACCAGAAGTTGCGTTTAAGAGGCTCCCCAGTTTGAAGATTTATTATTTATTAATATTTATCAAGCATTAGCCACTGCCACCACACCATTTTGTATGCCAGGCTTTCATTTTCTGTGGTGGGTTCGACGAATTATCTGCAAATAAATATGATATTTTCCGTTGACTCATCGTGTCAAATTATTAAGACCGTATTAGATCACCCGTTTCTTAGCATTAGCATTTAGAATTAGCATTTTAGCGTATAGGTACGTTCGCAAGAAAAAACATCTCATTTTTCGCGTTTCATTTTTTGGAGCAAATGTACAGGTATAAAATAGTTAAATGTCAAGCATAGAAATTGAGTTAGGGTATTAGATACTGGCGTCTCGTTCGTCTGCTGCTGGTATGTTAATTGAGTAAGAACCTTGTGTTTTGAGAACATGATCATAATAATAGAAAACTTCATAGTTTAGTGGGCATCACACAAGAGAAAAAAGGGTAATCACCAAACACCCAAATGTGCAACACCCTCTGATGTTCATAATAATAATAACAATAATAATAATAACTTACAAATACACATATACCTTGACTTACATTGTATTCATAAATTTGCACAAAATGATTATTGGGAAGATGCGCTTTAAACAGCGCAACAAAATATTCTCTTTTTGCAGGCATCACAGTTCAAACAAACTATGAGTACGTTCGTTCGCTCCACACAAAAAAAATGTTTTGGTTGGATGAAATTTTCCAAGTGATGAAAGGAGACGTAAGATGAGAAGATGATGATGGAGAAGTACAACAACAAGAAGAGTTACAAAGCAAGTGGAATGACAAGTTGAATTAAATGAATTATGACCAACGATGTTGCCATTTGACCGCTACGAGCAGATTAACTTGTCCAGATTTATTTTATGGGAATGAGTACATGGTGTACATAATACAGTACACACCAGTCGCAAAGGCGTAATTCACCATGAAGCGCCATGCGTTGATTTTCGTGGTGAGCCTGTTTTGTGTCGTTGTTTATGATAGAATGGATGAGAAAAGATAGTACATGGTAGGTCATGTCAAAAAACAGGAATTGAGACGTTTCGTTTTAGGCATTGAAAGATAATAACATTAATTTTCTCCCAAAATATTAAAATTACTTATGCATATGAACACAATAAGTTATAAACCAGTTTCAATCAGAAACCAATATCTGTTTCAAAGAGGAAAAAAAATTAGAAAACTTATCGACTCAAACCTCTTTGAACTTGCTTAAATTTGCTTTAAACAATATTGAACATAGGTTTGCAGCTAGAAATCCTTCCAGTTATGATAATTAATTATCTAGTAGCGGTAAATCGGTGAGGTGATGTTAGCATCACATTATTAAGTGGTCTACTCCGTATTTATCTGTTACTTCTCATCATTTCCCTTTTATTTTATTAAGGAGCAAATACAGACCCGGTAAAAAGGAAGATGGGAAAGGAAGATTAATGAGGAGCTGTGCTCTTTAAGGTGGGAACATTCTCCTGGCCCATATTACGTGATCCTCAATTTTGACACTTGACGAATGGGAGATGGCAAGAAGGGAGACACCAAAAACAGAAATGTATTTATTTGGGGAAAAATATACATGTAACTTTTTAACTCTCTGTCTGTTCATCCGTATGTTTTGCTGTTGTCTTTTTTTTTGAGGGAATATAATATAACGGCAGCACTACTACCAACGACTGATAAGTAAATAACAATGGACAAGTAGAACTCGTTGGTTTGATATAATGTTACACAAAGTCGTATTAACGTTTAGATACATGCGTGTCTATTTTTTTTGTTTTGTGAGTACAAGTCTTTTGATCTGTGTGGTGGTGTGCTGCTGCTGGTTCTGGCAATAAGATAAGAACCGAAACATGCTCTTCCTTAATGTACTGTGCCTTGCTACCTTGCATGTTTCTGGAGATAAAGTGTATCAAATCGGGTTTCGTTACAACAAAAGCCAGCAGCCCAAGCACATTTATATGTACTTCCTTACATCTCGCGTTAAGTGTAACATGTGGGACATGCATGGACCACGTACTGCGGTGTGTTTTGGATCGGAATGCGTGCGTTTTCAACGTACAGGGCCGTTAGGTTAGAGTAATATTTTATTCGGCTGAAGCACGTGAACAGAAAAAATGCATACTTCCTATTTCCACCAAATGCACTTCCGGACACAAAGTAAAAAGTGTATGCTTCCTCTGCATTCGTCAAAATGCAATAAATTACAATACCAACTTTAGGTCCGGTGGGGAAGATGCTTACATAAAATACCATTTTTAAAAAAACATTAATACATAATAATAAGCTGTAATATAGAAAATTGATGTGTGGTATTACCTTATATATTAGTTATATAAAATATCACAATAAAAATTTGGTTCCGAAGTTGAGTGATGGGATCCTGTCTTGCTTTTTCACACTAGTTTAAAACGCTATGTCGCTAGATTAATTATTTTTTTCTCTATAATTTTATGTACTGAAAAAATCCTCCTTGTGTGTAGTTGACGTTGTTGTTCTTGTTGTTGTTGGTTCTTGAAAGCAACAGTACAGCAGCAGTTACGATTTTTGTTTAGAAGGTATAGTTGCATACTTAGGAAAGAGGGCTTTTCTACGTATAGAATCTTTAATTCGGAACCTTAACACATTAAAAAATCTGGAGTACTAGAAGTAGTACAAACAACTTGTATTATTTCATATTATAATATATATATATATTTCTTTCTCTCTCCATGTAAAACTGGTCGTTTTCCACTACTCAATACGTTTATCAAAAATTAATTTATGCTATCTTGCCTCATTTGCATAATTACAAAAAATTCAAGAATAAAATTTTAAGGCATGTAGTACAATGTGTCACACTCGCTACTTGTAAATATCTAAATCTGAATGTAATTCTGTGTAACGCTGAGTTTGATAAATGATAGACTTTTACATAAATATATTTATATCCTGTATGTAGGTAGATATCAACTGATTACAATTTTCCGACTAGAATTGTGGATCGAGAGAATACGAAAGAATTTTTCGGCGAAAATACTATGTACATTACTAGCAACTCAACTAATCATCTTCTAATACGTTTCGTGTACTCAAGGTGTTTTTTACTATTTGAAAAAAGTGAGTAATGTGAAAGGTTGAAAGGTAACTGTTTTGCTAAATATAATCGCTAATAAAAAAGCTATTTTTCTCTTATAATTAACACCCTGTTAAAATATGCTGTGTTCCGTATGTAAAAATAGGACTCTACATTTTAGCTTTTTTTGCTCGTCAAGTGCCAAAACTTTGTGGCGTTCTTCTTGTATGTTTTTATTAAGAGTTGAGGCTTGACGTATTGGTAACAAGTACGGTCGTGATACTGTCTGAATGTTGGATTGGTTAGACCGTTGATTACAAGACGGAGACAAAAACTTGAATACAGACAGGGATGTCAACGACAAAGATGACAGGAAGATGGTGAAAAAGGCACAATCAAAAACTTTTTCTGATGATGAGGAAAGGGATTTAATTTTAAAATCAAGTCCTCGTGGTGGCAAGTTGAGATTTTACAGCGGCACGATTATTGTTAATTCATTTATCGGGGGAAAAGTCTTATTTGGCGTATTTATTGGATTGTTCCCGGTTGCCGAATAAATTTTCACTTTCCGATACAGTAGCTGCTTCACGTATGCATTTTTGTCGAGGGAGAAGATTGTTGTCGGATTTTGTTTTTGCTGCTCTTTCTGCCGCGATGCTGACGACAAGGGAGTTTTGATGGTGATAGTGCCGCAGTAATTCCTTTAATTTGCAAACTCTTGATCTGTCACTATTAATTTCACCAGCTGTCCACGATTTAAAAATATAGTTTTCTCTCTCTGTGTGTATGGGTGCTATATATATGTAAGTGCTGCTATGTAGAAGAGTGAAGAAGCGGGGCACATGGGGGAAGGAGGGGAATGTGAAAGTGAAGAAGCAGGGATTTGAAAAAGAGGGAATCAGTGATAGAAACTCACACGTTCCACGAGTTTTATTTATTTTTTCTCTTCACCACTTCTCACTCCTTTTCACCAAGTAAATGGTAAAAATAATTCTTACTTTGGCTCAACGTAATGGTCCAACACGTTTTAGTACTATTTTTCAGAATAAAATGTAGTTGACGTAATAATAGTAAATAAACTTGAACTAGAAGATGAGTCAGTTTTTTGTTATCCATAATCCATCCAAAATTTTAGTTTCATTTCAGCTGATGATGATTTGATGTGGTGTCAAAATAAGGATTTTTTTTGTAATTTCAGTAAACACATACAACCCGCTATTTTTCCAAAGGCAGGGTTATATTCAAACTAAAATTATTTGACAGTTTGTGACTACAAAACCTAGAAGACTTTGATGAACAACTTGTACTCATTATCGTTGTCATCTTGTCAACGGGATTATTTGGGGCATACTGTGCTCTCGTTGCAGTGATATTGACAAGCCTCACTCTCTCGTCTCGTCTCTACTGCTACTAACTGGGGGATTGTGAGTTTCAACTTAGACTCGATTATTCTCTATAACGTATACAATGGAATGGTAGATAGTGAAAACAGTCAAACGTATACAACTGTGTATTGTACTAAATATTAATATAAAATTGAGTATTTTACTACTTTCACTTGTGAAACAGTTTTTGTCATTTAAATTTTTTGAACACAACGTGTCCTTTCAATTGTATCTGTTACTTTCTCTGTCTGGTACACCAGCACACAAACCACACCACTTCCTGATTTTTAGTACCTTTGATGGTAGTCAACTTGTTCCAAGAGTGGGACACAAACTGGGGAACCGATCCGGGTGGACGAATGGTTAAATACAATGAGAAAAAGGAGAATATGAGGGAATGAACTGAAAAAGCAATGTTTTTATCTTGTGTTGCTGGTAGCACTGCTACTGCTTGCCATCACAACTTCTCTGCTCACAATCTCTCTCTCTCTCTCTCGTCTGATGCACTACTACAACTTGTACTACGCGACTACTACTACTACTGTATTGTTGTAACATTAGAATAAAAACTTATGCTTTTCTCTTCTCAACGAAACGTGTGTAGAGAGTGAGTGAGCATCATGAAAGGAGGACTAACTGTGTAAGATGAACAAGCACGCAAAAGTCCTTTTCAAGCTAGGTTTTCGTTTCTTTCACAACACTTGCACACTCACATACGCATACATCTGTCCTGTATAATAATAATGGTCGTGGTGGTGGTAGAACTAGATGGTGAATCGGGAATCCATCTATTATGATGCACACTCATATTATTATACCTTCATTGTAATACACAACACTTTTTAGTCTGATGGAATATAAAGCAGCAGCGTAAGGGTAAAACTGGGTGTATGTATGTGTGTACAGATCCCGTATCTATGTGTAGCAGCCGTGGTAGACGACTCGCTTTCTAGTAACTAAAAAAGTATGCATTCTCTCTCTCACACTCACTGCCAAAGCAACCTTTACCGTCAGTCAGTCAGCCAGACTGTTACTTGTACTATTGTGAATCCTAAATGAAAAAGATGAGCTAGAGAGAAGAAGGGCGAGAGCTCTCTCCCTCGCTCTCGGTGAGCTTAGTTTTGGTTGTTGGGTTGGGATTGTCGTCTTTCATTCGTTGCAGACCATCAGACACACAGCATCATCGTCAGTCTGACTGAACGCAGTTTTCCACTTTACAATCACAGTCCACACACATTCTTTTTTACAAAAAAAATATGAGTGGATAAGTAACTAGTGAAGAGAAGTTGTCTGTTGATGCTGCATAATATTTATGCTATCACTGTTTTCCTTTTCATTCACAACTTTGATCTGATAAATTGCGCACAGTGTGGCATGGAGCTACTGATTTTTCACACTGACTTTATTATGTAAAACTGCTGCCTCGTTTTGTTATGTACCAATTCAACTTGCACTTCGTCAGAGGTCTTGATCGCACTTTTTTTGTGAAATCCATGATGTGCACTAGCAATATATATCTGGAGGACAGATATGATGTGGCTGATGCTGAAGTAATGTGAGTTTTGATAGGGTATGGAAAGCGACTATATCAAGAGTTAATTAGAATAACATAATCGTTCCCCGTGCCATTCTCTTTACTATAAACGTCTGTGTATAATAAGTACATTTTATGTATGAGATTATAGATTACTAGTTCTAGAGGAGCCTATTTAGTCTCTATTGAAAAACACAGCTTATTTTTGTGTTGCTACAACTGGTTAAATCTGTAACCGTCTGTTTCTTTATTAATGCTCATGTAATTCTGCTATCGCGAATCAGTCATCATATCATAGAAAATCTGTTGTAGTACAGTATACCACCACCACGCAGCAAAATGATCGATTACATAGATGATCGCACAAGCATTCATTAGTAATGATGAAGTATCTGCAACAACTTGTGACTGAATTATGGGTATGTGAATTATAATAAAACTAACATAGGTACATTGTATCAAGCCAAGCTTTTAAATAGCTTTAATCGTGCGACTTGATAATAATAAGATAGAAATCCCTTATTCCTCTGCAACACATTTTTCGTTGGCAAACTTTTTAGTCTTTTATTCATTACTTCACAGCACTATACTGTACTTTTTTTCAAAAGTAACTTTACTGCAGACACTGCACAAGTAAACTGTACAACCTGAATAGTTTCTTGATTATCAACATTAAAATCTCAAAATAATCAATTTTAATTACATACTTGGAAGAAGTGACCGGTAAAGCAAGGTGGTGTTGCAGTTTAGCCTCACGGAAAGTCTTACAATTTCAGAGTTTATACTCTCAACCTTTTATCTATTCATACTTCACATAACGAAATTAAAGTCTATAGAATTTTTTTAGCTACCTACAGCAGAGAGCAGACAGCACAATTTTTAGTTTGTGTGTTTTGGTACAACCAGTTAAGTATTATTTAGTGACGTGTTTATAAATAATGGTACTACATTGTAATCGGCCATTCAGATTATCTAGAAGTAAAAAGGGTCGATATTAGTACATACACACACGCTAGGCGTCACTTTTAGCGTAGAAAACCGGACGCGTAGATATGGACGAGCAACTGAGTAGAGTGGCTTCACTTCCTGTATAAATCTGTGGGGATAAACTTTACTTGAAGGCGGTTTGTTACCAGCTAAATAAAATGATGATTCCATCCAGCTAGTTACGAATGCCAGTGTGCGGAAAAAATAACGAAATGAATAGGATTCTTTAATTACTATTATTTCACGAGTATTTACAGATGATGATAAAACACTTGTGTGTTTTAGTCAATAGTATTATTTGTTTCTAAATGTATCTGGTCGCATACATTTCGGCAAGGAGCATGCACATACACGTAAGCTTGATTAAAATTCCGTGCTGTTCAATGAACTTGATCTTTAATGAACGTACAAAACGTTTGATTTGAAAACGCGATTGGTTATCGTGATGAGGAGTTGGTTGGGTATTGTCATTGTCAACACGAGGAAAAACGAGGTAAACATTATATCGCATTTTGACAGTATAGTATACTGTAGACACTTTAAATCATGCCGTAATCCACCTTTCCGGTTTAATTTTGGCAATAGAATTTTAGTCGCTGTTCTCGCCTCGACTTGTGTAGTTGCGGGAATCCCAGTTACAGAACTAAATTATACGGTAAGTGATATGCATGTAAAACTGGCGGGTTTGCTTGCAGAGGCGAGTATTTTGTGCCTTTTTACTGTACACTACTATTTAAATTATTTCCATTTGCTTTCTCTCAATTTCCGAGAGTATGTAGAGAGCTTAGGAAGTTTTATTCATGCGTCTTACTCAAATGAATAAACTCATGAAGGCGTGAAAGTTTCGATTAGCGTTTCCGCTGATGCGAAATAATTCGTAGTTGTCTGTCGCTTACGGAAAATGGATAACATACCCCCGTGCATACACGATGTAGGTAATTATACACCACCAAATGTTCTTCCTTTGCTATATACATACCTATATGTAGTTGTATATAACAATCTATTTTCACTTTAGGCTGACTTACCTTTCTCCGTTTTTAAACGGGAGTAAATCAAATCACAGTTAATTGAGAGGACAGACAGTCTCTGAGTCATTTCGTTACATTGGTTCGTGCTTTACCACCAAATCATGTATAATAAATTCCTAAAATCGTGTCTGTAGACGGGGGATTATGTACTTTTTGCATGGAAGTCTTTACCTTGCCCCACTCAACTGGAATATTTCTTTTATCATGTACACCCTGTGTGTAGCATGTAGAAGTTTTTCTTTTGGCAGTTTTCGTTTCCCCCATTCCATGTCCTGTCACCGCACCTATATTCTGTGAAATGATGCCGTATCATTCTTTCTGAGAAGCTTGACTGCAGCAAAGGGCCATTTACATACCACAACGGCAAAAATCGGAAGTAACTTGTGTGCGTTAGCTGAAATTTATTTCCAGAATGATAATCTTCCCACATGGGAAAGCACTATATCATTATCATCATTATCGTCATCCTTGCTGCTGCTAAACTACTACTACAAGTTGTGCATACACATACATTCTTCGTTCGTAGGTAGCAATATCTCACGTCTTTCATTGTTACTTTCGCTTGCATGTATGATGTGATTGATTATATTCCCCCAGAGATGAAAATTAGTTTTGTTGCATGCATGATCACGCATATTATTATTCTTCTGATGACATGGGAAATATTTTCCGACTTGACATCGCGTTTTCATGCTTCTGTATTTATATTATCCCACAGCAGAAATTCCTATACTAAATGTATATGATATGAGTATAGGTACGAACGACTATATTTCTTTTGCAGATAGATAGCTCAAGTTAACACCAACATATATCATGTACACAAGAAATAAGTAAACGTGTGTACTATATTTAAATTTCATGTATACTTCCTGATCTCGAAATGGTGACAAAAGCAGGAGCTTTAATCATCATCATTGTTACAATAGGTTGGTTTTGTTTGGTAGCCACTTTCTAGGAGGACACATAATGCAAAACACGATATCATTTAAAACTGCCTTTTGTTGCCCCAACACACCATCAATTTAACAAACCAGTTGGAATTGGGTACTATAACTCCGATATAACAGAAACGAGATGTGTCTAGTATATGTGAGTTTTATTCAAGGGCTATATATACACCAGACAATACGACGATGAGAGCGAATTCCATGATGTCGAACATGTTTTCCATTTTGTGTCTCGTTCTTCGTGTGAATGAAATATAATCCATTCCATCCTGTTTGTGTGCGTGTGTGTGAAATAAAATGCATGAAGAGAATTGAAAATCATCATCAAAATGAGCTATGACTTTGCAATACCTTCTCCAACTCATCTTTTCCTCGCTTCCCTCTTCCTCTTTACACTCGGGTAAACTTTCAGCAAGAATGAATAGCTGAAATAAGCGAGTAAAATAAAATACACGCCTGCTAGTATGTGTCCTCTGCATGTTTAATAACCACCGATCAAAATTGTTCACCAAAACATATATTATCCTTTTTGCATAAATAACAATACACCTACTATTACATCACAACACAAGCATACCGCTGTTGAAGCTGCACCTCGGAAAATTCAATGGATCTCGTAAAAGGAAACAAGATACACATACCTACATTATTTCCCAACAAATATGAATCTGCATTCCGTCAAGATGATGCGTATTATTTCGCGTGGAATTTACGAACAAGGTCGCCCGGTACACATTCTTCTCACTACTTATAACTATCCTCCGGTTTATCTTCTTGACTCCAGATTATTTTCATAACCCAACATAAAAAACGCTGAAAGGTAAAACCGGTGAAAATTTAAAATGGCGCACACAGAGTACATATAGTAATATTTGAGCGGAGAATAGTGTACCCTCTTTGCAGAGGATTTATCCAAACCCGAAAACAAGAAGAAGGAAAGTTAGGTGACAACGACGACTACGACAGGTTTTCAATTTACAAAAGTACAGAATCCCTCATACAGTATAAAGGACTATATATATTAGGAGGGTTTTCAGAGAAAGCATATCAACGGCAAGTCAGCTATACTTCCTCTTTTAAATACAATCTCCACTACCCCACACAATCATATTAACATTTCGTTGTCGCACCCCTTCCCTTTTTATCTACAAGGTATTTACATACAGTTTTAGCCTTTTGTTGCTGCGGGCTTCCATTTTGTCCCTTTTATTTCACCGTGTGCACAAGCAACGCGTGCATATACACATTTAAGTAAATAAATACCTCTAGGTACGTACCAAGTGCAGCAGCAGCAGCGGTATTAATACCCAACTAGGAGAATAATATATAATATCCCGGTAGACTGTTTGAACTTTTTGTTGTTATTCCAGAAAATGAAATAGATGCGAGTAAAGTGAATGTTTTGTACCTATATATCGTATTTACAAGGAAAAGTGAAAACTATGCGGGAGCCATCCATCTCTTTTTCTGTCGGAGCACTCACTCCGCTCCCTTGTAAGTATTGTCTCTGTTACCGGTTGTTTTACATAGTTTTAGGCTACTGCTGTTCCTGCTGTGGTGTCGTTTCTTTTTCCTGCGTCTATATTGCTTGTTCTACCTCCTACGCGATTGACTGAAGAATCCATCCATAATATCGTTTCATTTTGTATGCGTTTCCTGTGACCATACAAAACTACAATGCAAGTAGTTATAACTGCTTCTTCCCCAACCCGATATTAGGAAGTTTATCGGGTTGGTATATTATTAGGTATGTGAATATGCTAAGAGTTTACCTACTCTTTACCGAAAATTTATTCACCAAAAAGTGTCGCAGTGTTTTTGTTTGGGTCTACTTACTCTTTCTCTCTCTCCCTCACTGCGTGTTTCTGAGTGTGCCACTTTTTTTAGACGAAATTAGAATGTATTAGGCTTTGGTTTGTGTTGTTCGGTTGCAGAATTAAATTTTCAATTTATATTGAGTTTTCAATCATCTCAAGGAATGTTCTGCAGTTTCTACAGGGAATCGTGTGCATGTAATGCATGCATACATTTACACCGTTTTTGTTGCGTTGAATTGCTGGGAATATTTACGTGGGTAGCGTAAAGTTGTGTTTGGACGCTTTCTTCCACAATAAATTGTTTTTTTCTATGTTCCTTGTACTGTTTTCTGTGATCTTGACTTTTCCCTACAACAGAACATGAGAACATGCAACTTATTGTTTAATCTTACGAGTATGCTTGCATGAGTGCACACCCGCTGCAATAATAACAACAAAGGACACATTGGACATTTTAAATGACATATGCAATGTAAGTAGTTACTTCGATACTATTACAATGCTACGTATGAAATAATCAAAGGGGTAAAAAGTAAAAATATCGTTCTTTAGAATTCAATAAGTGTGTACACGATGCATGTGTATTGAGTTGCCGTCTGAAAAGGGAGCACGAAATATCAATACACATGAGTTTGTAACATTCATTTTAAAAGTTGAATTTGACAGTGACATTCTCCATGTCGTTCGATAAAAAATGCAGTGTGTCTTTCTGTGTATGATGTGTATTATTGGTATGTGTAAAGTGAAAGGGGGGGAAAACGGAGACACAACATTCCCTAAAATATAAGCGACTCACTCGCTCACTCAGTCAGTAATTGAAGCATCATCATGGCTTTATTTAGGGGAAGTCAGTGAGAGAGAGAGAACAAGAGAAGCCGTGCCCACTGCTGGAACCGACGACGATCTAAAATGCAATATCCATGTATAAGCTCAATTCGCTAAAACGGGAAGGGATTTCTTGGTACACACACACATGCACGAGTGAAACAGAGGGGATTTACAAGGAATAAAATTCGAAATTGAAAATCGAGTGACTAAAACAGATATAAACAACAATGAGCGATTTAAATTTATCATTTCTCAATGTTCCTCCCCCTCTGTCTGTCTCTCTCTCTCTCACACACACACAGCATTGACGCGTATTATCGGATGGCGGTGGATTAATGGAGGTGGACAGGAAAACTAATTTAAACAAAAGTGAACGTATTCAAAAGTCAGTTCTGTGCTTGGTTGATAGATTACTTATTGTTTCATCAATAACAGTCTCATATATGTACAAATTATATTCCTTGTATGCGGTTGATAGTGAAATATTTAATATTCCTTCTTCATTCCATGTATAGTATGCCCAAAATACTATACACGTCCCCTTTCTTGTCTCTTTAAGGATATTCATTACTTCTATGAAATTTGACATCATCATTTTCCCTTTCCTCTCTTAAACTCACGGCACGGCCCATCAAATTGATATAGACATTCAAAGAGCAAGCTGCATGCAGTTAGTTATAGAGAAGGAAATCACAACAGACGCTTGACGCTTGTATTCAATAAAATATTAAGCACTACTTCTCTTAAAGGAGCATGGTTTGCATTGCAATAAGTACTATATGGAGTAATAGGCATAAGTAAAAGAAAATGCTCATGTTTTCGGCATTAACTAAATAACACTCGCATGCATATATTTTAAACTACTACTACTACGTCTGGTGTCCTAACCACTACTGCTGCCGCCGCCGAGATGACTAGTAGAAGACTGTTCACACCACACACACCACCACCACTACGACTACCATCAAAGAGTAAATTCATGATTTTTCCTCCAGTCTAACTTGCTTCTGAGACTTTCGTTTTTGAACTTCAGCGCACCAGAGAGTGCAGTGCATTGGAATGGAATACAAACACGGTTTTGGTGAAAGATGCAGCCGTGGTGGTGGTATAGTGGTAGTAAAAGAAGAAGAAGAGTAGTGCTCGCCGCAAGTCAAACTGGACCATATTTATTTGTCAGAGAGTAATGTATGAGGCCATAAGTCATCCAGTAAAGGGCGGTGTGTGTGTGTTTATATGCTTGTTATATCATTATTATTACTACACTTGTATTATTTTGCCCTACTAGTGAAGTGATACCAGTCAACTTATTTAGTCGTCACCACTTGTTTCTTTTCCTTCGTCTGTGTGCATTTCTTTATACCTAACACACTGTAAGTGCATCAACCTGGTGGGATGTGGGCCGCCACGATGCAGTTTTAAAAAGCGATTGAGGAAAAAAGTAGGTTAGTGCAATTGCACTTTTCAGATTTTTTTTCTTCTTACTAAACACTCGGACAATGCAAGTTTACGTATCCTGTACACGCTCCAAAGAATTTTAGATTTTCTTAAAACCTGAATCATACGATCTGCGGATTGCTTTGTTGGTTAGCAGAAATTAAAGGGTGCAGTAGTGTATATTATATTCTCAGATGTGTAATTACCCCTATCTCTATCACTGCATCTATTAAAGCCGCTGAAATCAAGTTATAAGTATAGAGTGGTCGTTAGTCAACCACATACTACATTTATCTGTCTATACGATACTAATAATGGTCTATTGTCGTGTAATATTGGTAGCCACAATGAAATCATAATCACTTAAGGCGCCTGTTATTGTCGTCATAAAGTCATCATTAAAATTGCCATAAATGGCCATTATGATTATAAATTGATATACTAAATTATTACTTACATGCACACATATATAGCAGTTTTCGATAGTGTATCCAAGTACCTAAGCCTTGGCATATGGTATATAGGTATGTATGTCTCTATACCTATATTCACTGACCACATAACCCATACATGCACGTCTGCTACTACTGCTGCTTCATCATTCATTTTAGCTGCGAAGAAAGGATTATTTAGGCCATTTAATTCTATGTGGTGGTAATGGCCTTTTTGTTGGCTTCTAATTTGACAGTCTGTTTGAATAAATTAACAATTTCGCTTCTACACAGACTTGGTAATTTATGGTTTATTTACGAGATCAAAAATCAATTCAGCAACCGTTCGGGAGTCTGCTTATCTAATCCGTAGATAAAAATTATGAGGAAAGGCGCGCAGTTTTTTTGCAAGGGGAAAGGAACGGGTGTACATTTTGGTTTGCCGTTTTAAGCTTCATGAATGAATACTTATTCGTTTCCAATTATTTTTTTGCCTTCTTCAAAAGTGCAGAGTAGAAGTACTTATTATGTAGATGGTACACAGTACAGAGAAAAGCAATATTGAGACGGAGCACGTATACACAGCAGCCACACACACACCTACGAGGAAAGTACAATTCATCCATTTGTCCTTCCAAGTTGTCTGAAGTTGTATTAAAAAGAGACGCACACATATATTAAAAATGGGTTCATATATCATGTAACATGCATGCGTAAATGTATCGCTGATCGCGTATTTTTGTGTACTGCAGTTATTCATACAGTATTGTCGGTCTTGTCTTTTATCGTTTTTTTTCTCTCAATATAATCCAGTAGTGTACTGTAATATAAAGTGTTATATTGTGTACCACACACAAAAGATAGACGAGGAGGGAGCTCGGTTGCTGCTTGCTGTGTTAGATTCTGTTCTTCTAGGATTAGGATAATAAGGCTGACATTTTTACCCGTCTAGCTCCCTCAAACACATTTACAGAATGAAGCAGATGAAAACGAAGCTTACTAAACAGCAAGAGAGATTCTTCCTTCGGCTCACATGAAGACTGCATGCATTCACTCTCCCTCTCCCTCTTATACCACATTGAATTCCATCCATTGTGTACATTTGTTATGCGCATGCAGCTGGGAAGAAGAAGGCAGTGGAAAAGCAGATGCAGCCACAACAGCCATATAGTAAGACAGCTAAGCTCCGTGTTCTCCTTGGGGAACCGAAATGCAAGCATTGAGAAATTATATGGACCAATGGTGTTTGTCACTTCGTTCATCTTCTTTGCTGCTGCCATTTTTCTCACATGATGAAAGTTTTCTATCATTGAAAAAAGGCATGAATAAACTTTGTAAGGAAGATCAATTACACTATCGCAAGGATTGTAGTTTACACGTCGATGGTGCCGAAGGAGCGTCATATTTTCCAGATATCTGGTCAAATTACACTACGGAAGTTATCTATATAAAATTGAAGACAAAAATAAAAAAAATCTCTATTTCATGACACACGAAAAATAACAAATTCTTAAATTTTCTTGTGAGATTATTCGTTTCGGAAATCCATCAACGTCTTCTCGTAAAGTTCACGGCAGCTACAAACTTTTACTGTGCACGTCTGAAATCTACCCGAAATGCATGCTACACTGTTCTTTGTATATGCTCCTGGAGAGTAAGAGTATTGTTGCAGGAAAGCATCTTTCTACTTGCGTGTTAGTACTGGTATTTCACAGGCCACAAACATTCTCCCTATATTTTTTGTCTCACATCACTAACAATCTCATTTTTGATGTGTTTAGATCCATCAAAAGCTCCCATCTTCAATATTTATCAGATCATAAAGCTCAGTTTTCTCAGTAGGGAATCTATCTCCCTCTTCCCATCACATCCAACAGTGCATACTATATTAGGAAGAAAAAATCTCATTCACTCACTCTCTCATGAATGTTTTTTGTCAGTTGTATAAAAGAAATCAATACAGTAGACAAGCATCTTCATGCCTAGTATCATTTCTGTTTCGATGCTTGCCTAACAACTTGACTAAGAGCAGCACATACAATAAACCAAGTCCCAAATTATGATTCACGATTTTTTTTCCTACTCAATTTTTTTCCCTCCAGCTCCCACTGTCTTGCCTCTTTTTCATGAATAGATGAGTGATGCTTGCAGGGTCCAGTATCAACCACTCTTGTATACAAGTACAGCGAAAACGAAATGTTTGGATTGAGATGGAACGAAACTCGAGATCGAATTGGATTAGAAATTATACCAAAATGGAAATCAACAACGCATCGGTACGTCAAGAAATCGGGGAAACAGAAACAGTACGTCGACACATAAGTACGTACGTAAAAAAATAGGCAAAAGGCATTCAGAAATTCACAACAATGGCCAATCATCGGCTGCATGGATACTTCTCGTATTCATCAAATGCATTAACCAAAAATCTAATTTACTAAATACGGGAAAAATAGTGAAACTCGGACTAATGACTCAAACCCTCTTGTATCCAAATTGTTAGCAGATAAATGTATGCGCTTGTTCGTGTACTAACTGTAAGGGAAATACGGGCAGATTTGTGAGGGAAACCCCCTCACAGGGCAAACACAATGAGATCATTGATGACACTGTTGGACGATTCCAGGAAAGTAGAATTCTATACTTATACACGAGTATCAACAAAAATATATCTTTCGTTCAGCCAAAAATCACACTTGCTTGTTTGCGTGGAATGGAAGTGGTAGTGGAGATACGGTACTTTTTTTCTTGGCTGTTTTACCAATGCTGTGCCATTGTTACCATCATCTTGACAGTTTTGGTCGAACAATATATTTTCATTTCCTCCGGATTTGGGATAAAAAGGACGACATCAGGACACGAGTTTTTTTGCCTATGTGTGCGTGTATCAATAAGAACATATATCTAACGGGGGTATACCCTGTTAGTAGCTGCTGGATAGATAGTAATAGTACTACTACTATTTGGATGATGATATGATATGATGATCCAGTGGCTGTAAAAACGGAATAAATTCTTTACTAGCTTATTTTTTATTTACGGAACGTTTTTTGATCAATAGAAACACAACTCGATGAGCTAATGCATTCTCTTCACGGTATGTTATTAAAGTCCAATATATTGCCCTAGTGCACACGATTTTCAATGAATTTTACAAAGACAACAGACGACAATCCAGACTACTGCACAAACACTGGTGCAGTTATTGACGAATGCAATCATCAGATATTGTCGGAGTATTTTTGGAATGAATTTCCCTCGAGGCGCCGTTACGTCGTTGTTCACCTAATTTATTTTTTAAAACACCGAGACGTTATTATAAACATGCAGTTATAAGCTCTGTGCTGAAATATTGCCTTTTATTTTTTTTAAACTACATGATGTGGTGTGTTTGTCGACGTTACCTGTTTAGTCAAACATTTATTTTTTTCCATTCAAATCCCACTTTAATGAAACTAGTCATTTATACTGTGCATCTATACTGCTAGAATCAGCAAAATTATCATGTCATATAATGCATTTTCCCGTTGTCTATGAAGTTGGTCGACTCCAATCCATTGCCAACCTTCGAGTATTTTCTCGCCTCTGGTTCACAGCGGTTGGTGAAGAGATAACACAACTCGTTGTATGTGGCGGTGGTGGTGGCTGCCACAGACATGGTAAGGAACGTTTTTGTGGTCTGTTTCTTGTGTTTTCCTGACATTCATATTTTCATCCACGCAATCCATATTCCGTATCCGTATCGTCAGTCAACAACACAATAGTAGTACATCATCATAGCAGGCAGATCCAGATCAAAAGAGGAGAGAAGAGAGAAAATGAGAAATACAACAACGTACAGAACGTACAAAGCCCCTCGCTCTTCTCGCAAATAGACTACATCAACAAAACAACTGTGAGCTGTGTGTGTGTGTGTGTAGTACGTATCTGCTTTTTCTTGGTAAGCTTTTGCTGGCATTAAATATAATAATACGTGTTTTTATAAAAGAAAAGGGAAGTGCGCTTTGAAATGAATACAATTGACAATGGGGCGGTTGGCTGGCGATGTGGTATGGAATAAAAAAAATGCCTGCCAAGCACACATAACACAACGTCATTGTCGCCGTATATGTTATGAATATATGGATGCATGTGTCTAGGATTGGTATCGTCAAACAACATCGAAAAGTTTTTTGTACTTTTTTTTCGGCCAGCTCACTCAATTCCTTCATAAATAAATATAAACGAAGAAGGAAGAGAAAATCCCACGTCGAGTTTCTCGATATTATTGTAAATGCCACACGCTTCTTCTCTCTAACCCACCGCACAGTTCAGGGAATAAAAAAATTGAAGGAACAAGTAAGCTTTTATAACGTCACATCTCTCCATGAACCGTTTTTTTCTATAGGCATAAAAATAATCGACAACTCGAAAAATAAAATACAGCTAGGGGATAGATGAACATCCAGAGATGAGTTCTATTTTCCGTGAAAAAAACAAGGCAAGATGATTCAAACACATCGAAAAAAAATCAGGAGAAATAAGAGATGTAAAGATGGGCATGCGAGTATTAAACAAAACTAAGGAGTAACCATCGGCTTGTCTTTCGTACGTAGGGCGAACAAAGGAAAAAAAGTGTCATTTTATTTCATTAAAATTCGATTCGCTATAAAACGATGACTGAGCGGGAATGAGAGGAACGAAACGAGAACCTTGAGTCAAATCGCATGATCGCCAGGAGACTTGAAGGCGAGGATAATGTAGTTTTGTTTTGTTGTAAATTTTGTAAATGCAGAGAGTGTACACAATGAACGAGAAAAAAATGCACTTTATGAACAAGAGGACACGTATTATGAGACAAGTATTTTTTTTCTGGCATTCCGTTAGCAAAAGAGACTAATGGACACGCATGCTTACATATGCCTAAATAAATGCATAGCATTATCCCTGGAGAGATCGATGCAATCTACGTAGTACTTGGTATTGCTACTTTAAAAAAAAGTAGTTCGTCTTCATTCATTCATCTATTTTATAAAAATTAGAATTACCGTGTCCTCTGCATAATTCGCATTGGTGTATAAGTCAAGATGTTAAGAGAGCAACATGTAACGGATTTTTGCATTTAAAAGAAGTTATATTTGTGAACTACAACCGGCCATGTACTAACGCTGGCGTACACTATATTTCTTTTATTTTAGTATTCATGAGAAAAGTACTTGAACTTGAAGTAGTGAATTAATCAGCATAAATTTAAAGGACGGGTTAGAATGAGAAAACAAGTATAATAAGTGTAAGACAAAATAAAATGCAGTTTATGACTGCCATGCGTAAATTCCATGCAAAGAAATGGTAGCAAAATTATGCATGCTCTCTCTCTCTCTCTTTCTGTATGTGGATCAATTTGATACACTCCTTAAAAACCTCTGTAGGGTAAATGTCGAAATTGAGTGTAAGTTGCTGCAACCAATCTTGTTTTGTACTTGTAACGCACACAAATAATATTACTGTTTATTTTGCTCGGGTAAGCAGTTCAAGTTTTAGAAATGTGCATTTTCAATTTTTTATTTATTACACCATGCCTAACATAAAGTTTGAAAGTCTTTTGTTGCCTAAAAAGACATTCATATTAAATTATTAACATTGCAACCATTTCTTATTTTAAGACACACATTATAAATATCCTTGATGCTAATCGCTGTAAAATCTGATCTACTTTGAACAGAAATCTTAACCGAAGGCAGGAAAGAATATACATACATCTACGAGAGGATTTAATGAGTGAAACGATCACCAGAAAATCAGCAGCTGGAAGCCAAAAAAGTCGCAAGAAAACACAAATACTACATCTACCATCGCAGAGGGTTCGCCTACCACCACGGAACACGGCGAGCTGCTGCTGTTGCCGGTATACACGCGTGGTGTTTTCCCCTGCAACTTACTTTGTTATCAAGTGCTGCTGCTATTGCTATTTGCTACACCATATCTGGAACTTGCATGGCATTTTTTGGCTCGTCGCTTCAGCTGCCACCAGCCTGTCGTATTCAAAAATGCAATGCGAGAAGAGAGGAGATGAGGAAAGACGAAGAAGGAGGAGGAAGGAAGCAAGAGTTGAAAAGAGAAGAATAAGAGAGGCAGCAATAAATCTGCCAATCTATCAGCTCAAACTTGAAAATATATTCAACCCTTGGGGAAAGGGAAAGTTGTGTGTCGTTTTCCACGTGATTTTACATATTAATAGAGGAGGTCCATATCATTATACAAGAAATGGGCACCTACTACTAGTACAATTTTCCTCCAACGAAACATATTATATGCATTCACCTACGAAATGAACGAGAGAAGTAGTGGGTAGGTATAGGCAGACAGCGTAGCAGCAGCAGCAGCAACCTACAAGTGATTGTATGGTTGTATGGATATGTGAGATGAGGAAAAGATACATCTTTACTCGCTTGTCTTCATCGTCGTTCGTGCAGTATGACTACATGGCTTCCTTGTTGTGAGATTCAAAATGTTGTGAATATGTACACTGTATTTTGTAGGAAGGAAGAAAAGGAAACGAAGAATATTGGAAATTCGTTCTAGAACACATCACATTGTGTCAACTCTTCTCTTTCTTCGTTTGAGTGGGGAGTAGCGTGTAAACGACATTTTCAGAGTGACATTGCATTACATATGGCGATGTTTAGATATGTCTGTCGTCGTAGCCTACTAACAGCAGGTCGGAAAGAAAATGACACGGATAAATATTGGTGCAGATGTTTAAAAGAATACACACAGACATGAGAGAGACGTATGTGTGTACAAGACAGTAATGTATGTACGTAGTAGTGAGGATGTACCAACTTTGATGAATGTCTACGAATAGAATACAATAATGCATAAAAGTAAGTGTGTACCTAAGCTGTACGTCGGTGGTACATACATAATAGTACTTCCTTTTAACGTCGGTCAGAAACTATGCAGTTTTTCATTGGGTGCTATTTTTACTATTACGGATTATAGGGCACGATATGGGGTGACAAAGTAAATGGATTCACCTCTGTTTGAAAGCTTACACTGCAGACAGAAAGTCACAACTGTGCATCCTTATCTTTCGAGTTTAATGAAAATGTCCAATTGGACAGCTGAACACGGCCAATCTCGAATTAAAATCTATGATGTGCAGCGAGAATATCAAGACGCAAGACCAGGTGCCATATCATGTATTTATTACACTACCAGTAACAGGAGATGCAAAAAAGCTTATATTTTAAAGTCGCTGCATAATATGTCGCTATTTGAAATGGAGACAGTAAAAAAGTTAAAACATGGCTTACCACTGAATTAGTCAATTTTAAGAGAATTTGGAACCAGTTAACTTCCTTTGCAAGCACGTGACGTGATCTGAAAAAAAAAGAAAACAATTTTAAGTGTTTATTGGAAAAGATAAAAATTAAAAAGGCCACATGAGATAAAAAAAAATACTGTAACAATAGGTAATTTACTTGGTTAATTAACATGATAATGCATTTGCCGAGATTGGGACATTTCTAAAAAAAATACTGATCGTGTTTTGCCGGATACTGATAGAACACATTATTTTTTTATTATTG
Organism: Callyntrura sp. NNG-2020; assembly: GCA_027744055.1. NCBI lineage: Eukaryota > Metazoa > Arthropoda > Collembola > Entomobryomorpha > Paronellidae > Callyntrura > Callyntrura sp. NNG-2020. The sequence goes on from JAHZNE010005619.1 coordinate 21,092, forward strand.
CTTTAAAAGTTAATTATTGTACCCTATAGCACGCACACATGCTTATACATATGCACAAGAAAGAGGTGCTCCTTTTGCTTCATCCTGAGTAATAAAAAGGAGCTAAGTGGGTTTATTTTGTCTTTAGAATGTGGCTTGAAAGCCCCTATCTGCCAGCAGCAGCACCAACATTCCACACAATTGTGTAATAGTAATAATGCACACGCACACAGGTAGAAGTCGGTACATTTAAAAGGAAAATTCAACAAAGATCACCACCTTTATATCATCATCAGCCATCAAGTTACCTAAAGGTCATTGTTGTGGATTTCATGTTTTCTGGAGTTTCATTTACCAATGAACAATTCAATGGTTTTAATTATTTCGTTCTTTTCCTTATTACAGGCACTGCTGCCAGAAGATGACAGCTTAAACTGCCATAATTTTTGTAGAAACAAAGCGTATAGGCGCTTTCATTGCACCACTTATGTATACATGCATATCCACACCCGTTGTTACCGGTGTCAGCAGCAACCCAATCTATCTTGAAATCGTACAACTGTAACCCAACAGTGAGAGCAAAAAGGATCTTCTTGGGAGAATCGAAAGAAAACTATATGAGTGTCTGAATATAAGACATGTAATTACGTGTGATCAAGGTAAACACAGTAATATTACGCCGGATATGTATATGCAGTCCCTTAAAAATAACTTTCCGTACTCCAGTTCAATTTTTTTTGTATTTTGTAGACAGCAAATGAAAAACGAAGGCCATATGGACTGTGGGGCGGCGACGGCAGAGAAATAAGTAGTAATGAATAAAATGTAAATGTATACAGTAGTAGTACAGTTGAAGCTGTTGATGTAGAAAGTGCGTGTTTCAATGTTTTGAAACATTTATATTATGTGTAAAACGTATATAATTTAAAATTTTGATATTTTAATGTACCAGTAGTAGCAGAGTGTAAACGAATGTATTTTATGTACGCATGTGTGATGAAATGACGAAGTACTTACCTACGTAGATAAGATTGTTAAATATAATTTTTACTAGTACATAAAAGTCATCTTGGCATAGTGGTGGCAGCGCGATATTATTGTGAGGTAAAGAACTTCAAGTCACGTCAAGTCAAGGTTGAAACCTGTGAGAAATTTATGGCCGACTTTTCCAAAACGTGAAGACGAGAAGAAAGAGCCGAAGAAGACTTTTAATATAGTTGTGTTACTTTTTATCGTTGTATGTACATATAAGCTTGTAAGTATTCAGAATGTTCACCGCGAGATATAGATTACGTGAAGTGTATTACAGATATATATGTATACATTAGGTACACGTATTAAAGTTACTATAAATAGGTATTAAAGTAACTAAACATACTAGGTATACATATAAGGTAAAACCAGGAAGAACAGCAGCAGCACAGCAGTTGAAATAAGTCAGAAACGCAGGGAATATGGATGAAATGGGAGAG
>JAHZNE010005620.1:0-13648 GCA_027744055.1 Callyntrura sp. NNG-2020
AGCGCGGACAAAGATATGAGATGCAGTTTAGCTGGGACAGACTAAATATATATAAAAATAGTAAATGAGTATTTTGTTTTACAGTTTATGAGTAGTCGCTCCTGTTGTAGTATACTGTTCATGCAATGTATCCAAACGATTCCATTCGTTTTAAAGGAAAAATAAATCAAAAAGAAGCCGAGCACAACTTCAACCACTATCCCATATATGTACATGTTTGCAATGGATAAGTCGCTTCGTGGATGAGTCGTATATTGCGATAGCACGACATAAGTACAAATGCTCATCATCAGTGCAAGGTTCCACAGGGATAAGCGAAATATAAAACCTCGGTATTTTCGTGGTTTTGATATTGAAGTTTCTATTGCAGATGTGTCATTATGCCATTGGAGGGGCAAAGAAGGCAAGTAAGGAAATAAATATTTTGAGAGAGCAATGTTTAGCTTCATCAGCTCCGTGATCATGATGCCTATAAATGGTCTTGTGAGACAAAAAATAACTAAACAAATATGATTAAAATTGTAAATGAGATATGATAGTTCAAAGTAATGGTAATCTTCGTTTATTCTTGAAGATAATCTGTATGCGTTCTGTGATTCTGCAGAAATCAAATGTAGTAGCTACAATAAGAATGTTTTATGGCACTATTTGCTAATATTTGATAGTTGTTGTGCCGATGAACTATATTGTGCTACAGTATCTTAGGAAATAACTATGGTAAACTAATTTATGGTGACTTAATCTTTGAATACACAATATTTAATGAAGGAATTGTAGATAAAGTCTGTGAAAGTAAGGTAAAATGCAAATATAGGCAATGAGCGAGTATCTTTGTTGAGAATACTATCACTGAAATAAAATGAGAAGTTGGAAATTAATGGTGTTGCTTACTACAACTGCCAAGCGCGTTTATCCTATGGCTTGTTTTAAACAAGAAGTAGGAAACAGTCCTCCCACGATTCCCAAGGCTCTTTTTAGGCGGAAAGAATACAACCAATTAGTAACACAACCATAAGGAACCCATTTCATTCACTCTAATTATTTGTGTATAATCATGACATATCGTTGTCTGTAGAATCCATTTAGAAATTTAACCTTGAAACTAATTGTATTAGAACTAATTTACAATAATTAATCAAATTAAAGGAGGAAGTTTAATTTAAATAATGACGAGCAATTCCACTATGTAATATAAATTTAAAATATATGGTGTTTCAAATTATGGCTGTCTGAAGCTTTACAAAATTATATAATCTAACTTGGCGATATATTTTTTCATCTAACAGTTATGTTCATTTTATCAATGCTAGCATCATGGGAAAATGCTTCTGCTTGTTTTTGTGTACAAGGTTGAAACGATGCGGAGTATTTTGCAAGATTTTTTTAAATTGTTAAATATTTAATTTAATGTTTGAGTACTTAAACTTTAAGCTTAAAAGGTAAAAGAGTACATGTAGAAATCAGATACGCACACTAGTATAAATGATACAGGTAGGCATTGGGCTATAACTGTATTTAAACTCAAAATTCAGTTTATTTACAAAAGGGGGGTTGGTTTTAAACCGGTTTTATAAATTTTAATCTATTCAATAATGGTAAAACTGATAACTGCAGCTTTAATATTTGCAAAAGTTCAGCCATTACAATCTATACTTAACAGATAGCAGAACCTAGCAATCACTTTACAATCTAGGGCTGTTTACAACGGTGCCAAATTTTCATTTGTCATGGTTCACATGGCTAGAAGGTGGAGTTGCAGTCCCAATTGTAAAATTATCGAATTAATCTTTCATAATAATTATAAACACACTCTATTCATCCCGCATTTTGTTTTCACAATTATACTGAAAATACAAGATAATCTGAAACTTCAAACAAGGTATACCATTCAGATTAATCACTATAATTTTGTGGTCACAAAAACTCATTAATAGAAAGTGACACTCGTAGCCTTTAAACATTTATTTCTGATGACATTAAGGAGATTAAATTTTGCTATATCCGGTAGAAAATAAATATAAGACTGGTAGGGCCTTTCATTATGTAATCTCAGTTTTCAGAAATATTTCATTTAAAATTAAATTACCTTGTTTAGCATATTCACAAAAACACAAAATTTGTTGAAATTTAACATTTAAAGTAAAACAAATTTCACAGTTAAAAAAGTGAGAAAGAAAGTTTGAAAGTACGTTTCGTATTATTATGATGGACTGGTAAATTAACAGCGCCATTTTGTACTTAAATTCCTTTTTAATTTTTCCTTGTCTACTGCCGCTCACTTGTGACTTGTGACTATTGAAATAAAACATTAAGCATTGATATGCTACCAAATTGAACCTCAATGTATAATTGGTTTCTTCGGAACCTCTGGAAATCATTAATAATGGACCTACATAATACACAACTACCATAATGAACAGCGTAGCTAAAGCTTATGTTTGCTCTAATATGGTAACGCTGATAATTTCGGTATTTAATGGAATTTCAAAAATCCAAAAACAGCCTTTTTTCCTAATTTTTTTCTTGATTTTTTGTGCCTAGTTTCATGTCTTTAAAAGTACATATGCGAACACCAGCGTGTATTTACGGTCCGGGGTTGGTCGGTCCCTACCACCGAACTGGTGCCATTTTTGGACCTAACGTTTTTCGAGTTAACTCTCATTAACCATTCTCTAAAAGTGCCTTAATTTTGAAGACAATCGGACGATGGTTGAAATTTGTCTCGCCGGTTTCAGAAATAGTTACTCATATGACATGTCATGTCAAGAATTGGCCCACTAAACTTATTATCAGATATTACATTGATTCATAGAGATTTCATCAAGCATGAAAGCAATTATGCTCTTGCATTATTTTGTATTAAATTATGCCCTGGTCCCAGCAATGTAAATCTCTGTGATGTTCAACTAGGCTCGTACGTTTGTTATGATCACCAATTTTTTCCACATTTTATCAAAATAAATAACTTGTTTGCCTAAAATCACCCTAACAAAATAAGTTTTTAACGTGCGCTGTTTTTACCAAGTTTTATTGAGTAATTGACATACCGATAAAACCGAATTACAAAACCGAAAAGTAACAATTACAACCGCAACTTAAAAACTGCTGAAGTATGTTTATAAGAACACATTCATTTCTGTACATAACTTGACGCAATAAGGAATGTAAATTATTCACGATAAGAATATAGCATTACATGATATGATGAGTAAATTGACATAAGGACTAGCTAAACCTTTTATTAACAAAAAAGGTATTAGTTCACAATAAAAAACCACCTTAAACATATCCCCCAAGGGATGGAGCTGTGGCAACGATCTGCAAATTAAAAAACATAAAAATAAATGTATAAAACATCATGTGCTTCATATCAGTGTAAACTCATCCCCAAGCAACATAAAAGTGAACTTACGGAACCCGCCTGAACAGCGGTAACAGCAGGTGCAGTGGCTCGAGGCTAACCGGTGTTGCCACAGCAGCAGGAGCTGCTGAGGTCACAACAACTGGACGTGTCACTGCTTGTACCACCGGTCTACTAATGAACTGCTGACTAACGGGGGCTGCATGAACAGCTTGTACTGCAGGTCGGCTAAGCGATACCTGTGGGACGACTTGTTGGGTAGACACGTATTGCGACTGCTAAACATTTTAATTAATTAATTACTTTTATTAAAAATTTATACACTAATTGGTAGGTTCCATGTGTAATGGTAAGCGTACCGGTGCCGCTGGAGCGTATCTTATCGCAGGAGTGTACGAATCGTGAATTTGTTCAATAAGTGGCACTCGTTGAACAAATGGACTGGATGGAGGAGCACTAGAACGTATCACCGTCACTGGAGGATACGATGGATATCTAGGAGTATAACCCGGCCTTCTACCGAATCCGAACCCTGCACCAATTCCAAACCGTACATGGAATGAGGGAGGGGGGATCCCTTCAGCCACGATAGCTAGTAAACAAATTGTTATGATGACCTACAACAAACAAAAAATACTAGAGATTGTAACAGCTCTTGTATAAGAAAAATATCTTCTGAAATCGAAAAAAATTGAATTGGAGTAAGAAAATCACCTTAATCATTATGACAGGAATTTTTGAACGTGTGCCCAAAACAATGTTACTGTTACAAGTTGTAACGTATAATGTCTTGAATCTTGCAAAAAATTGTATTTATATTATTCTCAAAGTTTGAAGCATCTCCCCTTGGTATTGACATTTGTTGCAACGAGGGTACTTAATCATTGACAATTATTGATCTATATTGAAAAATTGCGTAAGTTATGACATCAATAGGGAGACCAATTCATTATTGAAAAGGATCATGAAAGATGGAAGTTGTTAATGTGCGTAATTACAAGCACAATAACGGTCGCTCGCATGCTAATTTCCATTGATTTTGTGAAGAACGCCGACCATCATATCAATATTGATTTAACATTATGCATATAAAAGCAAAATAAATAAAAAACTATGAAGACGTCTGACAAGAGATTTGTACTACATGCCGCTTGCAATTTGTTATAATAAAATACTTTAAAAAATGTTCATAGGCAAAAGTAAGATTCCAGTACAAGTTGCTTGTACCTAATCATGCACAATATTAAATGTCTCAAAGTATAATAGTGCCGTATGCATACCTAGTACGGTTTTGCACGATTTCATTTTGTATACAAGTAGATAAGCCTTTTCAATTTAACAATGTGGATGCATTACAGCAATGCGTAGCCATTTGTTGAAAGAAAAAGGATGAGTAGATCTAAATTATGTACGCAAACAAGTTTTTCAATTGTATTGGTTTTCAATCAAACCCAAAAAGGGTTATTATATACGCAGCCAAGTGTCTATCGGTGCTTATTACTGCAATTTTATGTGTTGGCAGAGGCGGACGCAAACTGTTATAAATTTGCATGTTTGAATAGACATGCAACATCAAAACGTCATTTTTCAATTAACCGTGTGAGAATTAGTCATATTAAGCAGCGAGACAAAAAAGATTGAACAGGGTTTCCGAGAACATTGTGTTGACGTTAAGTTATATCATCTCTGATGCCGTCGTATTTGATGCGTAGAATAAATTAATGCGAATTAATTATGCAATGGCACGCAAGGTCGCGAAGGTCAACTTATGTAATCCAAATGCAATGTTAATAATTTATAACGGCTGAATTAAATTTTAATGAGGGTTATGGTCCTTTTTATTGGATCAAATTAATAAATAGGTAACTTCGCCTGAAAATTTTCCCAAAATGACAAGCACAAAATAAATATAGGTCATTCGTTTGTTCTGAGATGCGTAATTATTTAAGTAATCATTCTAAGTCAAAAGACATGAAAAACTTGTAGATTTTATATGTAATTATGATCATTTACACCAAAGCCAGTAAAGCAGCAACTTGTTCAGAAATATCATTTTTATATTTATGCATTTAATGGCATAAAAAATGAAAACTGAGAATGCTCAATTGTTAAATGCGTGCAAAATCTCAAGTGCGCCTAACTAACTTTCTGGCACAGCTGTTTATGTCATGTCGGTCTGTCGGCTCATATAACAAGTTAGAGGAACGGTCTATAAAAGCAAGTATTAACTGACCTTTAGACTGAAGTACTTCCGTTTGCACGAAATGGTCCTAAGCAGGATGTGCACACCTACACGTGTATAAATATCCATTGAGAACCTGGTGAAAACAGAACTTTAAAAGTCTTTTTATTTTGTTTTATTTATCGTACGACCAGCCGGACGGGTTGATGACCTGATATATACGGCCAATACGACCAATCAAAATAGATAATACGTTCAGTACTACCAAAGTTGACAGAAACAGTGCCAATTAAATTGTGTAAATAGTCAAAAGCCCATAAAATTAGCTATCAATTGTAACTTCTAGTTATTAAGTGCCTCGAAGGGGATACTCTATAAAAATAATGGGCATAGAAGAGCAAATAAAATGGAGATAGTTCGATTGATGCTGTCCTCAACAATTTTAGATTATTAAGTACAATCATATGATTCATGGCTCGGACAAGTTCGAAGAGGGGTATTTAATGGCAGCCCCGGAGGGGTAACGGGAGAGGTAAAAGTGTAAAACGCGTCCAAATGAGCCGAAGTTCGGTACACTGATACATCAGATACCACTATGACGTAATCCAAAGTTTAACGTAGAAATAAGTATCTAATTAAATTAGACGACCGGAAAGTGGCTGCATTTCACTGGCTAATATGGCAGGGTGGGGTAGGGCAATAGACAGGGAATACTAATTTTGCAAGTATTTGGAATAAAATTGATAAAGCTGCAGCAGTTGTATGTAATTGTTATTATATTTGTTATAATTGAAAAATATTTCGTTTTTAAAGGACAAACGCCAGTTTTACTTAACAATTAACCTCATTTTCAAAGAAAGTAAAACATTCACAATTTTGTTGGCCGCAAATTTTAATTTGACAAACGTAGTTTTATGGGTAGAATTAAACATAAAGCGTCATTAAGCAATTTTGGATTTAGAAGAAACACACAAAAATGTCCCTGGCTTAATTTATCTAACAAATAAACATCGTAATTGTGTTATTTTCTACATATTTCACCATGTTACTACTTTTCACGACTACTTATTATCTCATTTATTTACTATTATTCTTGAATTATTTTTTAAGTTTTTGGAAAAGTTTCGTCGTAATAAAGTTAACTTTGCAAGGAAGTTTGTCATCCTGAACTTTTTCCGTAATACGATTCTCCCATGGAATCATTTTCCAACAAAAACTTAATGTGCAACTTCAGCCGTGTCAATTCCATGAATTCCCCTCGGTTTAATTTCACTAACATGTTCACTTCTTTTTTAAATTTTAAATCTATGTTAACCTACCGTATGTTAATGTTTATCACGCTAAGTATTAGATTATTAATGTAATTTCGTTTAAACATATTTACATATAACTTTATAAACAAAAGGTTAGTCCATTGGGAAAGTGACAAAGGGGACATTTGCTTTCAACATAAATCATGATAACTTGCAACTACTCAAATAACATTACTCAATTACAACTAGAGCGCAAATATAACCACTCATTAATTTTAATTTTGAGAAGAAAAAAATGGCAGAACTCTGTCTGAAAATGTAATAATTTTTTTTTAACTTTCAAAATGTACAAGAACACGAACTAGATAATGACCACGTATAACTTGTGAAAGCCCTTGGAGTTAGCATTTTTTACTCAATATAAACTTCTCATATACTACATTTTTTCTTTAAAAAAACGCGTCTAGTGTATTGTTGTGTTCTACCGGTGTTGCAACAAAAACGAAATGGAAGCGGATAAATTATTGCCCCTGCGAAAGAGAAAAGTGCAATCTAGCTAAGGTTGTTAAGACAGAAGACGATGTTGTTCTATTAATCCTTTGATGTAGAAATATATTCTATTCATACAAGTCCGTATCCTTTGTAAGAATTATTAATACTAGTCAGTCTTAAAACATAAATCGTTGGAATTGTATAATAATGTTCCAGTTTCTAATTTGATTACGGGTATGTACGGAATGCGTCTGTAAAATATCTGAAGCTAAAATTTGTTTAATCAAAGATCTTTCACACCCAAAGGAAACATTTCAAAATAGATACGTAAACGTAATTTTAACCTTGTCGAGGCGAACCGCGAGCTTAATTGTTTTGCTGTAATTTACATTCAGTACAACTTGACAAACTCTTTGTTTCTAGAAACGTGTTAATTATATCCACACCCGTTTACGTGTATACAATAAACTTTTTTTATTTTCTTCTGTTTTGCAATTCAGAATTACTAGTATCTCTCCAGTACTCATAAAAGCCGCGCTCAGTTTTAAAACTTATAAAAATCAGAAAAGCTATGAAAAGATACAGAAAACCTAAAAAGCAAATAGTCAATCCTTTCTTATGCACATGGCAGTACTTCATGATTCGCATAGTGTCTGTGGGAGATAGGATGAAAGTATTTCCAGTACACTATAGTGCACAGAAGGAAGAAGTAATATGCAAACCAACTTTGTCTATATTTACTTGGATTTTAATTTACGTCTGGTTGAATCTAGACAATTTGCACTTGTATTACATTTCAAAATATGTGACTACTGAAGCCACGGAACCTGAGGAGTTTGCAAATTTTTATGTGCATTTTATTTCGAGATGTATTGCAAGTTTGTTTCTGACCATCTTGCTTGTTCAAGGTTTCGACGACTCCGTGGATTTCATTAATACACTATTCTTCCTTAAAAGAAGAATTGAACGTAAGTCAGTAACAGAAAATAAGAAAAATATTAATAAACCTCATTTCTTCATTTTTAATCATTTTTATTTCTTAGATCTACTGCAAGCAAATTTTAGCTCTGCATCATTTGAAGACCCAGAGCGATCGGACAAAAAGCTGGCTCGCCTCTCTGAAATAATTATCAGACTAGTATTATTTCATCCAATCCTTCCTACGCTGCAGCACTTGCAATGTCGCCATAGTTTAAGATATTGGCCGTCTCAATATCTCTCACCGGAAATTTACGATTTTCCGATAGTGGCCATTCTGTATACATTAAACGATTTCACCTTTAATTCCTTCTGCTTAATAGGAGCGTTATATTGTCTATGGCCATTATGTTCATATATACTTTTAATGAAGTACCTACTCCAAATGCTAAAGGAACTTATGCACTTGAACCAATTTTCCCTGTATAAAGCCGTCCTACTGTACAAAGAGGTTTGTTTGCTCAACAAAATTGCTAGTAATCGCCATGAGTCTTTTATTCTGCCAGCAATTTCATTCTTTACGGCATTATTTGCAATTTGCAGTTTTACATTGATTACTAAATCATATTCTAAATTGCACCCAATTTTTCTTTTTAATATTTCCTTCGGCGTAATATTATTTTTGTTGTATTTTCAAGTTATCTATAACGACGGAGCAAAAATTTGTAATTTATTTTTTTCATCCCGACATATGCTCTACGATAAAATTGACGGTTCTATAGGCAAACGGAGAAGACTGGTACGGTCTTATGGTTATATTGAGGTTAAGATTGGTAATATTTTTCGGATAAAATCCATATCATATTTAGCATTCCTGGATATTATGTTTTCTCAAACCGTTAATCTGTTGGTGACGTACGAAATAACCTCCATTGAAAGTGTAAGAGAACAAATTAAATTAACACATTTTTATTCTTAAATTGATAGTGCACGATACATATATGTATACGCCTTATTAATTGTGGTTGTATTTATCCTCTTTCATTACAGTTCATATAAAAGGATCTGTGCCAGGATGACAAATATTCAAGTTATAGAAAGAAAATTATGTGTCATTAACATCATTTAAAAAATAATAGACTACTTTATAAAATTAAATGTTATAATGCACTAGCTTAGTATTTGTATCTAGTCGATCAATTTAAAGTTTTAACATTCCATAATTGAGAATTGAACACTATAATAGTTGTAGTAACGTAATGCAAACAGCACTGCTGCACCTTCTTCGTGGATACAATACTGATGACTTAGAATGTGTCTGGTTGTCCGATTTTCAAACACTTTTCAGTTTAATAATAAATGTGGTATTCGTTTAAAAAGAAAAGAAACGGAATGTTCTCGAGTTTGTTTTTGGAAGCTAGTTTGATTCACAGAATTTAATTATTCAGATGATACCGTTAAATTAAGGGGTTATTTGCATTCTGTGTGAACGACTTACCAACATTTTTGTTATATCACAGCATACGGGTTATGCTAAATGTAGCAGTGCTCAAGTGCTCATTCTCGATCTCAACCAAGCTATTGAGCACAATTGTAGGTTCAAAGAAGATCTGTCCACTGGATGATAGAAATTATCCACTGGACAAAAGTGGAAATGTCCATCGTCTTCGTTGGACAAAATCGGACGAAACACTTCAACAACTGGTGTGGAGTATTGCGATACATATAACGTGAATCTATGATATATTATTGTCCGTTTTGTCCAATTTGTCCATTTTGGACAAAAAGTGGGCTGGACAGTGGAAGTTTATCTTCTTTGTGTAGATTAGTAAAAAATTGTTTGAAATGCTGTGTCATTTACGAGCTATTGTGCCGACGGTCGACAGCCGCAGCCGGACGGGATTAACAGACACACAATAATTGTAGGAAGAAACATTAAAAACAGACTAACATTCAAAGATACAAAATGCATCGTACTACATATCATCAAAATGCATCGTACTTGTACATCTACACCTCGTAACATAAAAATCACAAATGGATAACAAAAAACATCTGATACAAGTTTGCCCTTTTTAAAAATCAAATGAAGAAATTGCCTTGACAAGTTGGTAAACACTTCCATTTTTACATTTTCAATGCATCATCCATTCACATAAATTCTTTTAAGAAAAGAGGACGAACTAGACCTTAATTATCTAATGTAAGGCAGAACCCAAGTATCAATCACTGCTTGTTACTAAAAGACCACTGCAGACGGAAAAGGTGTCTGTACTAAATAAATACGTATTTCTCCTTTAATACGAAAGAACAAGTTCATTTTCAATTAATTATAGACGAAAGTAAATCATACATACGAATCAATTTTACACATACATACGAACACATTCTTTAAAAAATGAATGAAAAAAGGTTTCCGAGAGTATTTTATTTAATTTACCTTCTATCAACAGCGGCACAAGTTAATAGGGCGATAATTATAAATAAGAAAATTTGAAGCAAATTAGCTTTTCAAAAGCACGCAAGTTCGCCAAGGTCACCTCGCTTATAATTGTTTTATAACTCTTTCAGTTGGCGCCAAACAGTCTAGGTAGGCTGGATTAAAATATTTATTATAAAAAATTAGGCTAAAAATAGCGTTGTTTTATAAATAATGGAAATTATCTCGATTTCTAGACGGATGATCTATAGTTTTGATGATCCTATTAGAAAGTGCAAATTTTGCTCTATCTAAGGGTACATTATTCATATAGGATCATCCGTTTCAGTTTTGAGCCAGAAACATAAATAAAACACCTTAACTAAAAATCAAATACTTTTTGAATGATGTACTTTAATACATAAAAATAGGCCCAACAAGGTACAAAGTATCAACCTAAATAAAGAAGATTTTTAGATAAGCTTCTTTTATTTCTAGCTTTAAGGTCTTATATTTAGGTTTTAGGCGCAAAATTGAAACGGATGATCCTATATGGATTATGTACCATTAGATAGAGCAAAATTTGCACTTTCTAATAGGATTATCAAAGCTATAGAACATCGGTCTAGAAATCGAGATAATTTCCATTATTTATAAAACAACGCTATTTTCAGCTTAATTTTTTATAATAACTATTTTAATCCAGCCTACCTAGGCTGGATCCAGCCTACCTGGGCTGCTTGGCGCCAACTGTCTTTGGTGAAATATTTATTTAGCTATACGGAATATTTTGAAAGCAAAGTGTCACAGGCACACTTATTTGCCATATTTTTATTACTTACTTTGAGTAGCCGCTTGTTTGTCGTCTCTAATAATCATGTTAATCACTGAGCTCGACTTCTCAGTGTTCATCTTATTCTTTCATTTTGAACATACCAGTTCAATATCTGGACATTCCTTATAACGACAACACTGTCTTCCATGTACATTAAATGACATGAATCAGCATACTTTGACACCAAAGAACGAACAATAAAAATGTTCATATAAAATTGATGAACAATTAAATGACATGTATTTGACAAAACTGCTATATAAAACCCTGTATTCTGGGAATGTGCCCACATTTTCATATATTTTTTTCTCAAAAGATGATCGTCATTCCTATGTTCCGGCAGTCACGTGCTAAATCATGTGTAGAAATCGTAAAGCTCATACGTGTAGACATTATGCTATTCAACGTATTTTTGTTTTATGTAAAATAATTATTTAATTGGGTTGTTCATGCAGTTTTGATGTTATATTAACGAGACTCTCAGTCCATCCACAGAGAGAGTTACACGTACTGGCCAAACGTATCCAAAATAATGAAGGTAGAGTAGCAAAAGCCTGAGATAAATGTTACCTTCCTCAATAACTATGTAAGTAACTATGTAAGTAAGAACACATACTATGAATATACTAAATTGATGTTATTATAATTTAAAGTAATAAGTGAGTCATCCAGATGTCGCATATCCTTAACTTGAGACATTTGTGATTGAAAAAAGAAGCTCCGTCTACGGATGATTGTACTATTGGTTTGATTAACACGTACTTTACGTAACAATAAGTTACCCCACGTTTCTCGTATACCATCCGTACTATTTATCTGAAAATTTACATTTAGGTAGAATAGAGCAATCCCTATCATATATTCTGAGGATACCTTTTAAAAATTGCAAATAGAAGTTAAAGTGTAGCATTTAAATTTATAATCACGTAACTTTTAAAGCTTCCTTTTCCAATTACAAATGCCTCAAATTATGTACTTGTAAATGCCCGTGTACCGATAGAAGACAAAATAAAATGCCCTATTTTTTAATGCCGAAAGATAGAATGCCTTACGATAAATTGTCCTATTCAAATGTTCAAAATGCATCCAAAATTCGAAGTAGTTTTTAAATTACCATTTCCAAAAGAAACGTGTCCGCACGCACGCACGGTTGCACACCAATGTATAGATTTAAATGTCTTTACTAAAAGGTAAGTTCAAATAACAGCGAGGGTTTTTCAAACATGCATATTTAATTACTAGTACTGTAGTGTTGAATAGTTAACCTTGTAAGGTCAAGGGTCAAGGGTTAAAGGTCAACATATAAATTTTACTAATATTTATAATTTAATTGACCAATGGATTTTCAGACATGCATATTTAATTAGTAGTGCTAGTGTTGAATAGTTGACCTTATAATGGCAAGGGTCAAAGGTCAAAATATAATTTGTACTCGTATTAATATAAATTTATTGACAAATGGTTTTTCAAACACGAAGATTTCATAAGTTTTACAGGTTGATGGTGATAAAATTAATTTATCTACTCCCCGGAGTTTTCAATAATTATTTCGTTGTTGCAGTAGTAGTAGTAGTTAGTAGAGTTTGACAATGTATAGTAGTAATAGGTACTAGTGGTAAACATATTCATGACAACAACGTCAACAAAGTGTTGTCTGTGCAGCTGAGCTACTTGTAGCCAGCAGGTCTCCAGCTAGTTCAGATGTGTTGGAACTAGCTGCAAATGTATACGTCCGCCTGGCGCGGACCCAGCAGCTCCCCTCAGAAACATGCAGTGCTTTTTGCATGATTTAATGCGATATACGTCATAAACGTATATTTTGAAGAGCATAGATCACCATTATTGTGGTAATGTTCACTATTCCTCTATAGAGTGCTATATTGTTAAGTACTACAGCATGCTGAGCATTGCTTCTCATTTTTCTTACTTTGTACATTACAGTAATTTTATGCTACGTCAGCATGCACGCCGTAAAAAATCTTATCAAGCTGTTACATGCCTTGCAGCTATCTCCATTCCATAAAATCTCACAAGCAACCGTGTGTGCAACAACTACAAAATTTTCTTTTCCAATTGGCAATATATTTGACTGAATAAATTTTAATTACCTTGCCATTTTAAAATTAACTATTGACGTTACTTCAAATCCTTATTGTGATAATCCAATTTACCCCCATTACATTTTACA
>JAHZNE010005621.1:0-21476 GCA_027744055.1 Callyntrura sp. NNG-2020
TGACTATTTTACGATCTACGACTTGTCCATTAGGATGCAAATTATATACATGTAGGGACGTATTTGTAATGCTGGTTGGGTGGGACTGGATGAAAAACGTAGAATTATTGGAATTCTAGATGAGAATGCAAATGAGGTGCAGATATAAAAAAAACTATTAAAAAACTACTGATCTTGTTTCAAGATAAGATGTGTTTCATTTCATAATAATAGCTTTTGTAATATATTATGCAACAAAAATTTTTACACATTATTTTCCTTTTTTGTTTTCAGATCCAAGATTTTGGCAGGAATCTCACGTTAAGCATTGGCTTCTGTGGGCCGCCAACGAATTCTCTCTTCAACATAGTTCAACTGCAAACGAAATATCTCAAATGAAAGGGAAAGACATTATAGCTTTAGGCCGGGAGGCCTTTCTCTCTCACACTCCAGCGTACATGGGTGATATTTTATGGGAACACCTAGAGATTTTACAGAAAGGTGAGTAAACCAATTTTTCATTTTTCAAAAGTGTAACTAACGATCCATCGCCCACACATATTCCTGAAGTGCACATGCCATAAGTGCCAGAGCTTTGGCCTGAGAGAATATAAGTAAAATTTATACTTTCCTAGCCTCTGCTTAGAAGACTTAAGATCAATGTACAGATGCTAAAGCCGGTATTTTTTCTAAAGATTGGCCCGCGTTGGATGCTATTAGTGCAAAATAAAGGACTTTGTAGATATAATTTCATTTGTACTTAGAGATAGTTTTTTTCTTTCTCTAGACACATGTATTATCTTCAAATCTCTTTGTACTCGCTGTATGCCTGTCCAAAACATCCGTAAATCTTTTTTTACTGCTGCTCCCAGCGAAGTTCACTTTTTGATGTTTTCAAAGGAGTCATGAGCGATCATTCATCTTGAAAGCAAAAATATAATGTTCTTACTCCCTGTCTCTTTGCATGGTACAATCCTCATGACTTCACATTTTGCTTTTTCAACCACTCACTTATCTCTCCTGCCATTCGGCTGTGGTGTAGCCAATCTAAACTCAAGACATGTCATAATTGACGTCTTTTAGTTTTCTGACTTTAAACAAGGGTGGTTGTTGCGAGTCAGACATTTTGTCGGTTGGTTTTACCATGTAGACTCTTTAAAATAAACGCTGCATATAAAATATACTGACTACACTGCTATATATAAGAACAAATTATCATTAACAGTGCCATTATCATACTTGGTCGTAACAAAAAAAATGATGGAACGTCGCAATAATAACCAAAGTACAAACTACAAAAGTCAAGAAAAGAGACACTTTTAGTGTTCAAGAAATTAGTAGCATGTCTTGTCCCGTGTCTTCTTTTATGAAACAACATGAGAGAGGGAGAGAGAAGCCATCATCCTCATCATCATCGTCGTGAAACGAAGAAATAAAACTCTTGATGAGCCTGTTTTGCTATTTTTCTTCATGTTGTTATTATCATCATGGATGAGATGTGTACGTAGTTTTTGTTTGCTCGAAGTCATAAAAAGTTTTCATCCCCCATCATCTGTTAAGTACACACAGACAACAGCCAACGTACGCAGCAGCCATCTTAAATTTCTACACAAATGAGCTGCTTTTACAGACTGTCCAAGTCTAAACTGATGTTGTCATAATCTCTTGAGCTGCATAAATGACTGTTGAAAGAGTGATGTAGAAAAATAAAACAACTTTGATAGCTCCTTGTCAGGTTTCCTATCCACAGAAGATTATCTACGTTTGCCATTCCCCATTTTCATTTGAGTTTTAGCGTTTGTTTTCTTCAAAAAAAATAAAAATAAAATAAAATCACGAGACTGCGAGAAGAAAACTGCTGGAAGCATATTGTGATTTTGGCGCGCGGAGCTACAATTACAAAATCTCAATTAACCACTTTCAAATTTTGACTTTGGCTCTTGACAAAAAACGAATCATTAGTTCTCCGCGAGCACATTCTGAAGTGCCTTGCCCGTTGGAAACACTGGAATGTAGATGAATGAGAAAATCTTCAGGTACACACATTGGGTTGAGCTAACTGGAAAATAGTTCAACCGTGACTATCACGCATCTCGCCTTCTTTCAAATTTCACTTCACGTGTTGCGGCAAACTTTTCTATACTCGTAAATGCTCTCTGTCTGGTGGTGTTGTTTGCTTAAATATTCGAACCAGAAATAGCTATGTTGTCGACGAAAAAGGAATATAATGCCTACGCCTGGGAAAGAGAAGATGCGCCGACGCAAGGCTACATATATTGTACTTATTTCACACAACATTCTTTCTTAATCGAAATAATCCGTATCTAATACCAAAAGTGCATAGTTCTCAGAAAGGTGATGACGACGACAAAAGTAGTGTTTACACGAGAGATTTTCTAATTTAACAGAGTCGGAAATTTATGGAAGAGTTTTCCTCCAACTCTTGTGTGTGCAATATGTTGTGATGTATTACAGCAAAAGGCGGATTAAGAAGTAACTTAATTTACAAATCGTTATCGCTTTCCATTCATTTGCAATCGACAGACATGCTCACCATTGCATATTGCATAAGAGTAAAGAGCGGCGTCAATGAAGGATATATATACCTGTGTGCTGTGTGATCCATTGCAGAATTGTTGCAGCACACGAGATGAACATCTCTCTTGATCAGTGCAGTGTACGCCTAATTGAATAAACGAAAACGGCTAACAAGAAGGAGAGAGGAAGATACACAAGATAAGAGACAGAGATAGGAAAAAATCCAATTTCATGTTTGGCTGTGTAGCAGTGATTGGTTAGATGAAATATCTGGGATGAGTCTTGAGCTGACCCTAGTATCACCCGAGGGCATAAATGATGAAGAGCACGTTGGTTGCATTGCTCCCATTGGACCATCCCATTTCTTTTTACCTGGTGCATTGTTATTATTATCATTCATAAAGTCGTACATAACAAGCTGGGTTGGTTTCCCACCTTCTCTCGTTTCGTGACAAAAAATAATAATTTTTCCAGTCGTGTTATTTTCGAAGCGAAATGACTATTACACAATCAGTATTTCAACCACACCATCACGAAGAAGCGCATTTTAGTCCTTTTCAAAACCAGAACTTTTATGACGTGCTTGTTCATACTTTTGTGCAGCACTAAATTGAAAAGGAGAATTCACTGCAACCTGAATATAACTTCTTATAAAAATTCTTTTAGCACACGGGGGATACATATACAGCTTAAATTGTTTCGAGAGGCTCATCACGTTTTTATTGCATCAAATGCTGGGCTTTACGGTACACAAAAATATGTTCATCCAGAGAAGGAGGATTTAGCTCTCCTTTTTACTGTGAGGGTAATAATGTTATTGTGTCTGTAATCTCTCTCTCCGATCTACCTTACAAAAAATCTGGCATTTACCAGACGACGGCGTAAGGTAAAAATACACAAGAATCATGGAAGCCGGTTTTAAGTCATAGAGAGCCGAGCCGGGTTAGTTGATGGGTAAAAAATGTATAGGTTATTTGACTCGACTGTGTAGTACAATCGAAAGTTGTATTTTCATTATTTTCTTTTCTTCATAATTTCGCTTATTTTTGTTAATATCGTTAGTTTCCAATCCTCACAACTGCTTCACTAAAAAAACTATAACTGTCATCATCTGTTCAAAAACACGGGAACAAAATTGTGCGAACGAGTAGCCCTTGTTTTTAGAAAACCGTCTTCTGTTCATATAATGATGCTGGGTTGTTCATCTGTTTCGTTTTTACATGAGAACAACGAAATAATGAATTTTATGCATTACCAAGATTGCACTTCTCTCTGTAGCGTCAGTGGTATGGTTCACAATCATAGCTACTTTTGTATACATGTACCTCACATGTACGAGTACGACTCACTTCAGGTAATCATCTCCATTCATGATGACGATGATGACAAAAAGATTACTTTACTTTTTCTTTTACATGCCCATCATTATCCACTCTCACAAGCGGAGCAGTCGTTTATAGTGGGAACGTGTGCACCCGTATCGGCAACAAAACCACTAGTTTATACTACGAAAAAACAACCCCTTTTCGGCTCACACTCTTTGGCTCTGGCTGCTCCTTGCATGCTCAAAAATATCCTCCTCGTCATTGCACACATTTTTATGCCGCACTTAAACTGCTCCTTTCAACTGTACTCAACTGGAACAAAGTACGAGTTGACAAATTGTATTTGTATATATCTGTTTCGTCCGTCTTTGTGCCCTTTTTGACCAACTCTTTTATCCCGCAATGGATTAAACTGGTTGAGTCGACGGACCACTCAGTAAATAAATCAAACACTCTTAAATATGAAGAAACATTACCTGGGTAGATAGGTATCCCTTGATGTTTGTCTAGCTTCTTAAGAGATTACTTGGTATATACCCGCACAAGGTAGTGTGATACGTGATACGTGCTGTAATGGAGTTAGTCTTAATAACATAATCTCCAGAGGATAAAAATTTTCTCACCGTATCCACCTCTTCACAATCACATTTATCAATCACTCGTTTAATGCTCCTCCGACGGCGAATTTTAACGTTTCACTTAAAAATGCTCACATCTGAACAGAAATCTTCACCATTGACGGTTTTCCTGGTAAAACTGAAATTAAACTGAGAGATCGCTCTGAAAATTACACAACTTACTCCTGCTCTCTACTTGACCGCACTGTTTGCCGTCAGTCACACAGGGAAAGTATGTAAAAGACTTTTTAAATAACGTTTTTGCAGTTTCTAGCTGTTTAGTGTGCTGGTGGAGGAGAAACGGAAGTGTCAGGAGTAGATTCACAATTATGAATGTTAGTAATCGGAATAGTTTTCAGCATTAAAATGTTCCAATCGGTATTGTATTGTTATATTGCTGGTTACAACAGCATCCGTAGTAATAGTTGTTAGTCGTAGTAAGCAGGAAAGGGAAAAGGAAACCATGATGGGACATACCCAACACACACGTCGCATCAACATTTTCATACATAATATCATTATTCATTCAACCAAGTCTAGTGGTGGTAGTAGTGGTGATGGTTTTGTAGTATGTGTGTATTATTACGCTTTAGTTTTTAATACATTTTATAATCATCGAATAGACAGCAGAGAGCAGACAGGATATCCATATCCCGCCGAAGGTTTTTGAAATTGATGAAAACGGGAAGCGTGCTTACATTATGCGAACAATATGGGCGATTTTGTCGGTCTTTTTATATTTCCACACATACACACACAACTACAGCAGAACAAGCGATAGTTAATAGTAAGCGCAAGGATATTAGTATTGGCTTGTTGTGGCTTGCTGGGTAGCAGCGATTTCAAGTTTTACGGAAAGCTATACAAATTATGTAATAATATTATGCATAGCATTTAGTTAGCTCTACTGATTGATGTCACTGATGATGATGTGAATGAAAGGTAGGAAGGACTCTTCGTCGCAGCTAATACAGGGGCATATGCTGTGTGCGATATTGGTGCAAACTCAATGAAATAATCAAAGTTGAAAAATGCTGCATCCCATTCATCAACACCGTATCCGTCCGCAATCATTTCACATGACCTTCCAATTTCCGCTTCGCTTTGGCGTCCGGTGGATAGTGATGTTTTAT
This sequence comes from Callyntrura sp. NNG-2020, assembly GCA_027744055.1. Classification (NCBI taxonomy): domain Eukaryota; kingdom Metazoa; phylum Arthropoda; class Collembola; order Entomobryomorpha; family Paronellidae; genus Callyntrura; species Callyntrura sp. NNG-2020. The sequence continues at coordinate 5,593 of JAHZNE010005621.1, forward strand.
AGTAATGCGGTGTGCTACAACTAGGATATGTAGGCACAGAAAGAACACATGTCACTGTGGTGTACATGCGATATTGAAATATGCTTAGTGATAGGGAATTTAAAACTTGCACCTGCGGTTGTATTATTGGCACTAACTGATTTATGCCCGGTGGTGTTTGACTTGTCATTTTATCATCAGAAATAGAGCAAAGGTGGTAGCATTGATGATGGCTGATTTTGAAGTTCAGAAGTGCTGATGTAACGAAAAAATGTATTTACCTGTTTGAATTCATGTGGAAATCCTGTAAATGACGTTTTGTGTTTCGTACCGGTCACATTTTTATGTCATGCTTCAAAAACTAAAAACTATGCAAAATAAACTAAATTTTTCTGTGAAGTGCCATTTTTGTAATAATTGTTTTTTATTTTGTTTTTTTTCCTGTAGATATTGAAGCGAGTCGAGCAGCTGGGCTTGATTTGTATGATTATGGGGATATCAATGAGCTACTCATGGACCCCTCGTACACCACTATGGACCAAAAAGTGAACACGCTGTTGTCCCCTCTTGCTCCCCCACCATCCTCGATATCGCTAGGCTCATCCGTACCACCTCCCTCATCTCTTCTTAATGGTAAGCAAAAAGACGTTTTCCTGTCTAAAATGAATTGGTCGTTTTTTCGTGTGAAATGCATATTTTTTTCTGTTAAGTCCATTCCAACGATTTTAGTCTGTCATCATTTTGTCAACAACTTTTCATTCATCCGAATCGGCTTTGTGCGGGAGATAGATTATTTCTGCATATTGCATTTTTTAATTGATAAAACGTGACTACTTCATTCCCAGCTTTCTATTCATCTTTGGCGTGTTTCTTGTTTTTGCACGAGTCACTCACATCCGCTGAGGGTAGGTTTACGTGCTCGTAGTATTTATCCTACATCACAAAGAAAACTGACAAAGTAAAGCATGGAATTAAGAAAAACGGCCTGTTGCACAATGACAAGAATATCATATTTTCGTAAAGAACACAACATGGATAGGTACCTACGTAGGCATATAACGACAATTGGATTTGGTAGACCGGAAGGGGAAAGGGGCACATAACCTACGTGCCATTTGGTCAGCAGCTTTTCAGTTACGAAAACACTGATTTCCTTGGCATGGGCCAAAAAAACAACAGCAAAAAGCATTTTTTCAATTGAATGTTCCTCTGAATTGTATGAAATGTAATCACAATAATTACCAAATGATTTGAATGTTCATATAAGAATACTTACACAGTTGGAAAACAGTAAACAATTTTGAGTGTATTATGAACAAAATATATGCACGCGTACGATTGCCTACTTTTCGGAGGTACAACACTTGAAGTTGTCCCTCATGTGTGCGTAGGTATTCGTTTATTTATCATAACAATTTATTTTGGTTTTGTATGTGTTGCCGTGATTTTATACAAAAGGAGCATGCATAATAGTAATACTACACAAAAACTCCATGACTCAAAAAAGGATATGTACTACTTACCGGAAATCGTGTTTATGAATGAAATTGTTTTGCCTCATTTTCAGCCATCATTCACGAAGACATATCATATTTATTCAACCTTCCATCCGTCCAGCGTCACACAACATATTTATGGTTGCAACTGTCAGCTACCCTAGAAAAAATACACCTATACATACATTACACACGCAGGACGGCGGGTACGGGAATAACAAAAGTAGGGAAAGTTGAACACGAACATCATGAGCTCTTGTATTTTTCATGACGGTGATTGTCTTAAGTAAAATTCAGGATGGTGATAACGAGCTCAGTAAAAATGAGGTGAGGTAGAATATGTAAGGGTATGTGAGTTCTCCTCCTGTAACGTCAGATGAAATAAAATAATATTTTGGACTTTGGATTCAAGGATAAAATTTTGATTTTTTTTAAATAAAAAAGCATGAATCTGAGTGCTCCCGATAATTAATTATTACGGATATACGTTTGAAGAGATACGTCGATATGCTTCCACTGAACAATTCGTGAACTCGTGAGGATTTATTTATTTATTGTTTCTCCAAAAAATTGTTGACGCGACTTACTCTCTTAAATTGCCCTGAAATTTATTTTGTCATACGATACAGTCTTGCTGACCGTGACTAATGCAGAGCTAACTGGCATTAACGTAATGAGACGATCTTTTTATCTTTAAAGTCAATTTCATTTCATTTGCTGACCTACCAAAATAAAATTTTGCGACTAAAACCCCATAAAAGCGACATGCAGTCCCACACGTACATGCATCGATAAACTCCATGATGTACCATTTGTGAACTCACACCTAATGTTTCTCATAAACTGTTTCATATAAAATATACATATACATGTATGCATATGCATGCGCGGTGTTGCTCTTATGAATGAGACACAGGGTCCAACAAAGTCCGGGTATTGCAACTTCAACAAGTAGGCAAATGGGTGAACAATGGTGAATGCAACATGAATGAATACGTGTACGTGAGTGTGACTGAATATGTGCATCTTCTCATCATTTTAGGTACGAGTGCGTAACCAAAACCTCGACTTCCGCTTTCAAATTTTGTGAATGAAAATAGTGAGGAGAGATCATCTTGGAAAAAAGAAGTGAATCTTTAAGCTTCTGTATGTACGTGAACGTGCAAGTATTTTTTCGTGTGTACCAAGAAAACTGAGATGGATGAAAATGATTATGGGAATAGGTAGCATGTATGATGATGGTTACGGATAATCTCTATATTTCCAGATTATATCTCAAAACTCTTCTTCGCCCATACATGTATAAAGATACAATAGAATGTCCATATATATACACACGTACGCGTAATAAGTTACGTCATTCTTGAAACCTCAGTCATTTTTACCCTAACCTAGTTCTACCTAGTTAGCTGATGTATATTCCTACAAAAGTTTCCTACATAAAATATAAAGCATAACACATGTGGAGCACTCTTTCACTTGAAATCATATTGCAGCCGTGTCCTTTCTGAATAAAAGAATGCTTTAAGAGACGGGAAATGAAAATTCCAAATCTAACTAAAAAGCCTTTTGTTATCAAACGAAGGCAAACTGACATTTTTCGTAATTTTTACAAAAATTGGTCCTATTTTTGGGGTTACCTTATGAAGACAAATGACTGCTCGAAGAGGAATGTCAATGGGCTTAAACTTTTAACTTACAAAGTTGTATTGTTTCACTAAATTGCTTGTATCGTGTATGTTTTACTGCGTACCAAGCATAATATTATAGTAGCATCTAGCATCATTATTATTCAAAGATATTGGAAGATTACACTCTGTATATCTACGGCTGTATTTATGGGCATTGCACAATTCACGGTTGAATGTAACTTAAGCGCGCATATACGCAATTGTGATAAAAATCTTCAAGATTCATTTAAGATTTTTATCTTGATAGGTTTAGCAATTTTGTGGGCGGCTGAAGCCTCTTTGAAGCTATCTTCACTTCTCTCACTCTTCTTTCTATTGTTCTGTGTAAGCTCTGTTGCGTCCTGATTTTTTGATAAAATGCACTTGGGTGAGGTAGGCACGGGTCACACATGTACAGATGTATGTGTGTGTTTGTTTTCAAGTGATGATGCAATGTAAAAGAAAGGGTATTTATTGTTGTGCTCTTGAATATTTTTTTTGTTCTTGCCACACGGTTATATGAGAGTTGTAATCTTCTTGAGGTAGCAAAAGGCAATTGAGGGGAAAGACAAAAGAAAGGACAAAACTTGCGAAGCTCAACAAAACGTTTGTACATGAAATAAGCTTACTACATTTGGCATTTTTAGTGGCTGCGTTGTTCTTGTCGTTGGTGAAGTATTCAACAGAAATTGGGGTTTTACTTGCGGACATGCTGTGTTTTTGTTCATTCTTTGTTTGGTGTGAGTTTTTAGAATTAGTGTGTGCCGAAATGTATACACATTATCCCCCATCGCAGTCATAAAACCTGGACGGACATCAATGTTACTGTTCTCGAGGACTAAAAGATCACACAATAGAGATTAAATTAAATCGCCAAAGAAGTGAAGATCCAGCACAATGCACACGTGCGATGCATAATGTTCATTACATTGTTGGTGTGCAGTACGAGAAGCGATAATAATAATAATAATGACAATGAATTACCCCATGCATGGTGAGGTTGATGATGATTATGTACATTGTCCCTTGATCTCCCTTAAATTATGTAATCCAAAAAATGTCGCATGTGTGGAGAAATTGTGCTTGAGTAATAGTTCTGTTTCAATTTTTCTTATACATGCGTAATGCACAGTCATCTGTACGAAATAAAAATAAACGGATGACTGCTACTGAGTTTTGGGTATGAGCAGGCTTGCAGTCTTGCTGTTTCCCCCTCGATATGTCTTTTATTTTAATCGGAAACTTTAAAATGAGAGGATACTTGATAAATACTTGATTACGATTTTTAAAAGCAGTATAATTTAAAATATTAAAGTTGTTCACTTGATGTCATTCTAACTACTCCTAACTCCTGCTAATGTGAATTGAATAAGCTTTATTTTTAAAGAATCACTTCATTCGTACATAAACCGTGTGTCACGGCTTCAGTTATCAGTTAAGTGCATGCCATCATTTTTTCTTGTGACATAGCGGAAGATTCCAGCAAATGTTGAAAAAATGTACATTGATTGAAATACAATAATAATGAGCAAAATGGGCGTAGGCTCGGAAGCTAAAATACTGGTGAAGACCAATAATAAAAATACAAACTTTCAATTTTACGAGTTTTGAGTTGATTTGCAAGCAAGACAAGTTTACGAGAGATAATACATGTTTCCACTCCACTATATATTGCTACTTCGGCACTTTAAAAATAAAAATAATTGCTACACATGTCTGTGAAGTTTGTTTGGTCTGATGGTAGCTGACTTTTATTTCAGAAGGGTTTAATCATCGTTAACTTTCTCAAACTGTCATAATAACAAGCTTCTGCATTATAGCTCACGAAGAAGGAAATCATCTTAACTGGCTTGCAGAATATGAGAAATATATAAACAGTTTTATGAACTAATATTTGAATTTGCACATGTTCGTGCTCGTTTATGTACTATTCCAACAAAAGGCCAATTTACAGTAAAAATTTTATGAAGCAGAACGGGAGACAAGATGTAGAAGAATTTAATGTCTTTTAGAGAAGGAGAACATGTGCACGTTTGAGAAAGAAAAAAACCAGCAATAAGTGGAATAATAGGATGAGAGAACATTAAACACGTATAATATTTCACGATTATTACTGCTGTTGTGAGTATCATCATGCTATATGTTCTATATATTTTGTGTCCACATGCATGGCATGCATGTTCTGAGGTCGCGTGTGTTTTGCCGTTTGGCTCATTTAGTCATAATTTTATTTGCAGACACAGGGTGGCTTTAAATAATGACGAGTGAGAAAGCAAAAATGATAATGATGATCATTTTTTTAAATGAGCACCACCAAAGGAAGTTTCCAACGGTTTTTGCTCGATTAGATAAAACCTTTGGGCCTTTGGGGCATGGATCAGCCACTTATATACAAACAAAATGGATCACATTGGGATGCCTTGTTTTTCGTTTGTACGTAGTAGGTAGGTATGTATTTACATTTGACGCAAGTAACACGCGGTTGTATCAGCATTTTTCTGGTTCGTCTATAATGTAAAATGGTGAAAGCATTGCGATTGCGGCGCAAACGAGCAGAATTTTAATGTGTACGCTCGAGCATGAACGCATTACTTATTGCCGGGGCTCAATTTAGTGCACCCATCAAGCCTTTCAAGTTTATAATGATGCGCTTTTAATTGTATTTCCGGAACCATATTTCGAAGATATATAATGTATTGTGCCCATTCGCAGTGATACCAAAGCTGATTGCGCTCACACAGTGATTGTAAACGGGAGAAAAAGCGTGATATGATTTATGTAAAAGGAGACAAATGTAATGCAAGTCAAAAATGGCTGGGAAAATTTGAAACTGTCAAAATCATTTCTTCTGAGCAAAAACGATGAACGTTTCTGATGAACTTGCACATAAAAAGATTTCCCCCGTAGTTGCGTTGTTGTTGGGATATGGTGGTAGTCTTCTCGCTTTTCTAATGAACTGTACTTATTCGCCCCATTGTTTTTATCGTTGTTTTTTTTTGATCCCCACTAACTAACGTACGACTACTACGCAGCAGTGGTAGTAGTAGCAGTGCACTTACAGACAAAATTGTAACAGATACATCAAACAGGCATCTAAACGTACCCAGAGATAAACGGAGAGATGAGCCGCGGAGCAAAGGGCAAACAAACGATGGGAACTTTGATTACCATCCAACCCAGAAATTAATTAATTCTCTTGTGCTGGGTCATCGTGCTCTCAGGGAAAATTCTACAATTTTTTCAGAACAATGAACTTCACTTTGTCAATTCCTGTTCTCTTGTATTGTTATTATTATTACGAACTCTGTTATTATTATTATTACTCAGCTTTGGCATGGTATGCACTGTTGTCTGCTTACTGCTTCACCATTGTTGTTAGTTTTGAAGTGCATACCTACAGACCCAGGAATAAAAAAAGTGTATTTTTTATTATTTTTATGACTACTGTGACTCTGAACTTGGACTTGTATTGTTGAATTCGGAATTGTTTATCTTCATTTCCTTTTACATGTCTGTCATTGCTGTAATATTTGAAAAAATTGGGTTTAAAACTTTACTTAACTGTGTAGCTTTTTATGATAGTGTGTGCATGGTGGTGCTAATGGAGGAGCAATTGCGTTTTACCTTGCCTGTGGTATTGTAGACTCTTTGGTGAGAAGGGAAAGCATTTTATTTGACTTTTGAAAGTTCACTACTTATTTCTCTTTAAATTGTTTATGATGAATGTTCTTTTCTCTAAACAAATTACAATTTTTCTTATTGCACGCAGCCAAAGTATGCTATTACCTCTCGCCCTACACACCATTTAAATAAAATAGGATGGATTGTAACTGTTCATTTTCTGTGTGAATGAGGAAATTACAAATCTTCTTCATATTCTCTCATTCACGCACCTACGAACGAGCGTATGTGTGATGCCAGTGATGTGATTATTTCAAAAATCAGTTTAATTCAATCATCATCTTGATTCATGTTTGAAGTGCGATGAGAAATACGTGTCGCGAACCTGACAGTGGTAAAAAAATGTCATATCCCTACATGATGATTTAGTTTATTTTACCTTATCTCAGGCCAGATTCAATTTTACATGTATGTGTATAGTCACGTCAACGTAAAACGATTACGACAAAATCATGAATCATACATCGTACCTGTAAATATTCGATAGAAGAGCACCAATCCAACTCATTCAACTTTACCGACGGATAAAAATGCCATTACTGTAGAAAAATGACGATGGAATTTAATTTCGAAGGGGGTTGGTTGTACAGAGATTTTCAAGTACCGTCAGCCACACCGCACACTCCTCTCCTCTGTTTTATTAATAGAAATAAGCAACGTTACGGTGTGGCAGCACGTCAGCATTATTATTATTGCTATGTCGTGTTATGTAGATATACTGTATAAATGATGAATACAGCTACTCCTGGAGGTACATCAGCAGTAATATTCAACTTTTTTCATTTGAATTTGTTCAAGAGTGAGTAAATAAGGGAGCAATGATTTTTTATATATGCAAACTTGTTTTTATAGTTTAGGCGTCGCTCTACGCTGCTACAATCACAATTGTCTGAACATTTTGAATGCGACGACGACGATGACATTATGGATTTTAAATTGAAAGCTTATAATGGAATATAATAGGTTTATATATAGTGTGTACATACAAAGAATGTAAAAAGTTGGTTTCATCATTGTCATCATCATCAAAGTCTATCATCTCTGCGTGTTTCTCGTTTTTTTTTACATAACGTCAAAAAGAGGTTGCTCCGTTGATTGTTAATCTTCTCTTTTTTCAAAATGTTGTTACTGCCGCTGCTACTGCTGCTAAGAATGATATAATAATAACGATGAAGTAGTGCATGTGGCATATGTTCTCTACCGCCACCAACTCATCATAAAAACGATTTTTATTCGTGTAATATGATTTGATGTAGTACAACAACAACGATACGCATTATATGCAAGATGCACAACTGATTGAACTTTAGTTTATAATGCACGCGGTTGAAAACCATCTAGTGAATGCAATGCACGCCTGCATACACAGTACGACAATGACGATATCGTTCTTTTGAACAGTTAAAAGTGGTGGTAGTAGCAAGCAAGCATCATCATCACCATCATCATTGTACTGTAATGATGAATACTGGTTTGTGTTTTTAATAATCATAAAGAGTACGAGAATTATTACCAGGTGCGTTGGTGGAGTAGGCCGGAAGTTGAACTGGTCACAACCCCCTGTTCTCCAAGTAGGGCGACCAGCCTGCCTGGGATTGTACAAAAACGTCAATCCTCTTTCGCTCTTTCTACTCAACCATCCATCCATCCCATTTTGAACCACCTACAACATTATTATTAAATAAAATGCATGTGTGGGTATGTCTGCATTTGGTATTCAAAAGCACTGGTAAAATGTGAGCATACCGCGATGGTTGGTTGGTGATACAATGCAATATAATAAAATTTGTGTCTCTCTGTGTAGTTAGTGTAATATTCTGTTTAACTGCTATTATGTACTCTTTTCAAGCATGTAGAGTACCAGAGTCGTGTTTCTGGGAACGTAGATATTAGTTTGTATTGCAATCCACGACGGGTAATGTGATTTTCTCGTAATGGGTTGTATTGATGTATTTAAATTTTGTTATATTAAAGTAAGTCACTGCTATGCATTTACATATATTGATTGAGAGCAGTATTTTACAGGCGGAGAGTACAGAAAGCGACGATGACAGGGTTAACCAAGTGAAAGAGCGTCATGAACACATGAACACAAAATTATTTCGATTAAAGAGAATTTTGTGATTTGTGTGTAAATACGTCGTAATTTCATGCCATCATAATATAGAGTATACCTACTTGAGTGCAATGTGCACGTAGGTATATAAAAATACGCCTTCCTCTATGCTATAAAGTGAGAAGAGAAGATTTTCTCCGCGAGGAATAGCTGTTGAGAAAGAGCTCACACGGATAGTTTTCCTCCACATTTGCTGTGGTGGAATGGCAGGGCATTGTGAAACAACCCTGCCTGTCTACCTAAGTATATGTGTAAGCGTAGTTTGTGCTGGCAATAAATGGAACTACTATCTCCTACAGCTACAGCTACTACTATCTTCTAGCTGATTTAAGATAGGGTGCAATAACCATTGACATTTTTCATCGTGAAATGACTGAAAACCTCCATTTTAAGTTAAATTGAACCGTTCAAATTGTCAATACTCTCCTCATTTACTACAAACTGAATTACAAGCTGAATTGAATTTGAGGATTGAATATCTTATATAGATAACACCGTAACACGACTAACCTTTTCGAGTAACACGACAAAATGTGTACAATTAAAATGCAGCAAAATTTCACTGTTTCCTTTTTCTACAACTGTGTTTCTCCAAGCATTTTTTGATTGTTTAGCAAATTATAACTCAAGCCTGCAAACAACCGTCTAACAATCAACCTTGTTATTACATACCTCTATAAATGCTCTAGAATAAAACATAGTTTTTATATAGCTATAAATTATTTAAGTGTATGTATTTAAATGCTATGCACATGTAGTCGCTCGTTTTATCGCAGGAACTCATCGAAAATTTCCACTTTGCCTCTTATTCTCTGTATACTATTAGTGATGCTAGTAGGAATATACGGCTGCTAGAAATATGTTTATTTATTCGCCACGCTACGCTGCTGCTGTCAGACGCACCGTACTCACTCACGCATTTTAAAACTTTATTTAAAATAAAAATTTCTAGCTAAATCCCCGCCAATACCCTTTAGCTAACTGGTTTTACTATCATCAAATGCATATTATCTCAAACAAGTTGCGTGTATGTGTATATGTATATTTCTGCACGCAGAATAAATATACACGATACTCTTTTGATCATTAACAAGTTTTGTTTTTGCCACCTACATTTTTTATCATCAATAATAATAGAAGCAGTACATTAAAATATGGTGAATAGCAGCTCTAGATATTTAACTTTTTACTCTTATCTCTTATACTGTTGTGGTGTGTGTGATGCGATGCGATCATGCATTATTTTGTCAGATAGTAGAAAACCATGGACGAGTAGTGCCTATTAATCAGTCATCCTATCTATACGCTAAAAAAGCGTCTCTTAGGGTATAATGATAATGGTGGGGTGGTAAGGGTTATAAGAGCTCACATATAAACTAAACTTGGTAAAATTCCTTTGTTGGAAAAATCAGCATCATCATCACCGTCGTATCACCACAATATATCATATCAGCTATTTCAATCGTAATCGTCAGAACAACTAGCACACCACCACCAGCAGTAGCATCATCATCACCACTACTTGTTGTTTTCGGCGTAGGTGGATTCACCATGTAAAAAGAAGGTTTCATTCACCTACCCAGAAAAGCTTTTTCATCAACTTACGTACATTAAAATACAATATATGTGATAATAGGATATGTATTGCTGCTGCCCATGCCATGCTTTGTACATGTACCTTTTTTGACGGATATAATCCTGCCGCTGCTGCTGCTCCGCGTAGTTCATCGTAGCACTTCATCATCATTCTTGTTACTTGTTCCTCTTTTGCCACTACACTACACATAAACATGACAGGGTGTAATGATGGAGATTATTGTTCTTGCAAGCTAACTAACATTAGTTTACTACCACGGCGTAACTTTATTAGTTTGCCTGCATTGTTGTGCTCGTGTTATTATACTATATCAGAAAAAATTGTATCGTGTGAGAGAGGAATTAAATTACGTGGATGGTTGTGGTAGCGTAATATTCATGCATAAAAACCAGTACTATCATCCTTATTATCAACAACAGCCGTCCACATGTGATGTGTGTGAACCACCACCACCACATTCTTCTAGATACTTTGTGTATTTACATACGTGTGTATTAGGCTTGTCCGCCGTTTTTGTGTGCACGCTTAATAGACAGAGAGGGAGAAAGACGTATGAATTTTATGTACGGCCTGACTCACATGCGTCTGACGTTTTTTGAAACGATAATACATATATAATATATATGAAATGATGATGGAAAGCCTTTTAAAAAGTCCAAGTGTAATTTTAATATCAAATTGAAGTTGGCCGACCGCGAAGGTGGTTTTACTTCTTGTTTGTTCTTCTGATACGTTACACAGAAAAAAACAATGATACTGGCATTATTTCATAGGACAACGACTACTACTACAACTGCCGTTGTTGGAGATTTTCATGCATGCTCTGTTGTGTCCTACCATTGTTATTAGTCACTATTATTTATTAATAATAATGATACTGCTCCTTTAGTATCACCAACGAATCTACACAAATGTCAATTAACATTGTGTCAGGACACTTGAGAGTATACAGTGTGTGGTCAACATTATTGGTGTTTGAGCAGAAAAAAAGTGTCCAAAAAGTCAAATTCTGCGTTAAATAATAATCACATCATGGTATGATGAATTAAACAGAAGACTGGCGCATATACACACGTACGTATATTTTGATTCTACCACCATTTGGAATAATATTTGTGGTTTTGTTTCATTTGTTGGCACTGCTAGCAGTTATACAGAGAGAGACCAAAAGACGCAAAATTCTTGACAGTGGCTTTTAGTGCTTCTTGTTCTTGTGGTTAAAAAAGTACACAGTTTTGGTTGATGGTCACTTTTGTAGTGCAACAATATAGGAGTATCTTGATATTCTTTTGGTTTTTGTGGAAGAACTCTCTGGACTTGGTGCATTATTATAACAGTGCGAAAAGACTTTGTTTGCCTGTCAGCAGCAACAGTGTAAAAAATCAGCATGTGCTGTTGTTATATGCTGCTCGGTAAAGAAAACCTTAAACACAACTTGATCAATTGGTTTTAATTACTAATTTTGGTTATGTAGTGTGTGATCACTATTTACCATCATTTTTTTCCTTATTCTCCTTGTGGGATAATAAGAAGAGATTCTCGTTGCGTGTAACAAACTGCTAATTGTTGTGTATATGTGATTCTTATCACTGACGAGAGACATATAGGTGGTATAGCCTCCAAAAAGGAAAAAGGACAAATGAGTCAGTAATAAGATAATAGTAATTAATTACTTCTTATTGTGTGGAAAACATTACCATCATCTTCCAACCAAAATTTTGTGCAAAGATATATTTTGTGATGAATAGAAAGGATAACAGCAGTGCTTGTCTTTTTGGCAGACGTTATTTTTTGTAGAAAATTCAATTTGCATACCTCTTTTTTATTCGTTCTGCCTCTTTGCCCACAACATTGACTCAGAGCCCAAAATACTTGAGCATACTTGTACGGTCATTTTAGTAAGACTTTTATGAATATGTCAACAACAATAGGAATTATACAAACGATAGTAGAAGAGCTTTATTCCAAAAACTTATCATCATCATCATCACCACAGTTGAATTTTTGTTTATATCGACAAGGCTAAACTATTTTGTGAGAAGTAATATGTAAATTGATCAAACCAGCAAACGGAAGCCTTTACTCACAACTCAATACGTCTTCTTAGATCTGTCAAGTGGCTTGACAAAGTCAAAAGTAAGATCTTATTGCGCTACTACACCCTCGAGTTTTTGTCGGTCTAAAAGAGGGAAATCGCTTTACATCAAAGGACAAATTATAATCGAAATAACTCAAACCCCGCCACGTAAATTGAACGTTATTGCCAATTTTAGTGAAAATTTGTGGAAATAAGGTTCTCAGAAATCAACAGATTGTTTCCGGTGGAACGTCGTACTCGCAACAGCGTATATAAACACGTACGAGAATATGCTATAGGGTAGCCGTGGTGTGCCAGGAGAAGACAAGCAGAGGAGAAAGTTTACTCGGGGAGAGAGAGAGTCGGTCCAAAAAGTGCTTATTAAAACCCTCGTTCACCACTGCTCTTTTTAGCAGTTTCTTCATCTTCTCTTTGCTTGATGGAACAGAAACGGGGAAACTTTTCTGTGGAGTGTGGGTGTACTTTGTGCTTACCAAAAGTTGAGTTACCAAAGACCAGTTTAATTGCTTAAAGTAAAACTCGAATAGTGTGTCACAGACACCAGACTAATCAGTGAATCTTGGAGAAAATAATTTGCCAGACGGCCAATAAATAGTTTTGAAATATCGTGTGGGAAAACTGCAAAAGTTGGAGAAGTCTTGTTAAATTTGTGCATGGTAAAAGGAAGGGGAGATTTCATTCATGATGTTGCAACTACACGATTTACCATCCAGGATGGTCTGGACCGGTAAGTATAAAACATGACGTAAATAATATATTTTTCTCGAGTTTTTGCATATTTGCTCAAGAGCAATTTTGAATTTAGCACAACCTGGTGTAATCGCATTTGTTACGAGCAAAAAAATTGCCCTGTTCGTCTGATAATTTGCATTGCCTACACAAAAGTTCTACGGTTAATTGCCTTTCATTGCCTCGTATATAAGTCATGCAAAGACGACCTACTTGCGTCATATGGCCAAAGTATCATCATTATTGTTGTTATCTGTACCTTGGTCATGACATATGGAAGGAACAGGAAGTTGTCTTCCTTTCCCTCCAATATGACTCCTCTTCTTCTCCGTGCTCAGTACTTGTGAGAAATAAGATAAATTGAAAATTAAAAGGTGGAATGAATTTTAAAAGGCGAAAGGGAGAGAAGGAGAGGCAAACGGTGAATTTTCCTGTCTGCTGAGGGGCTACCCGAGCAGTCAAGTTGGGGATGGCAATATATATAGCAAGTTAACGCAATGATAATCAAGGGATATCATCTTCAAGCAAGTTGGCGGTTTAAAAAGTGAACATTGGATATCTATCTCGAGGGCATGCATGTACCTGAAACTACATATTACATAAAGTGGTGTGTATCATTATGTCGACTCTTTAAAAACAATGCATATATTATTATGTTAGAGTTGCCGCCTTAACCAAAAGAGGCATCGTCATCATCTTTGTTTTTCCTTGTCTCGTGACAACTGCCCGCATAAGTTGAAGAATAAACGGAGCAGACAAAAGTATTTTTGAATGGATGCTTTACACCGATGATGATGACTGATCACCGTGTGTGTGCGCTTGATGGATTGATCATGGTACGGGCATGATTAAGTAAAGAGCCATAGAACACGGCAGGGAAGTTGTAAATGCAGCCGGTGTTTCCGCAAGGAAAAAAAGAAAGGAAGGAAATGAGCAAGTAGTATTATTATTTCGACCAAGTGCATCTAAAGTGTAAAATATGTCGTAGAAAAAAGAGCACGCCTGGTGCATGATATTACAGGATTTTTATCGTTTGTTCCTAGCCACAGACAAGAAATCCTTGCTTGAACAACCATTTTCGATACTTTTTACCTAAAGCATCCTATATTTGTCTCTCTTTTGACACAATTATCTAATGCATCAAATAGATATAAAAACGCGAGAAGGGAGATATTTGTGTCAGCTGTATGAAAGAGTCGAATGAGTGCACTCATTTATAAGCAGAGAAAATTTGTAGGTAATAAATGAAAAGAATATAAAAAATCCTGTTTATTTCCATTTCCACGCATAAGTGTGTATATATAGGTACGTACTGCTCTCATCATTATCAAACTTGATTCACTGACCGTGGTGGTAACATTTGGTGTCGTGGTTGTGTCACCGGATATCCGTTTTTGATTGAGAATCCATGATTCTAGGGGAAATCAGGGAGTTTAGCTTTGGTTTTTAGTGAGTGTAAAATGCATTTTATATTCCCGTTGCATGCAAGCATACTCTTACGCAATGGGGCTACTCTGTACTCTCTGCGTGGATTTTGTACACCGTTGTCATCCAGCTGGTGTGGTAGGTAGGACAGGATTTGGTGATTTAGTGTAGTTCCAGAAATAAGTACTTCCATTGTGAAACAGGTTGGTTAAGAGGGGGTGGCAGTGAAATAGCTGTATGCTACGGGATGAGTGAGGAAGCAGCGAGAGGGTTTGTTTCTGTAAAGATACACCACCCGTGTCACACGATGGTACTATGGCTCACTTTTATTCAACAACTTTTTCTCTGTGGGGTAACAAAATTTGCTTGTATTGGCACTACAGTCTAAAGCTCGGCGGTTAATGTAAAGCTTTTTGGAAAGAGGTTCAAGTGTTCATCAGTTCCAATTTTCATACTTTTTATCTTGTAAAATTTGGAGATGGAATGAATGAAGAAAAACATAAAAAAGACCGGAAATTCTTTTTATTATCTTGTAAGTACGCACGTAACATGAAACCAGAGCAAGGCTGCTAGTATTATTTATCAGCATTCACCATAAAGCCTTTTCAAACCTTTTTACTATATAGGCCGTTTTCCTTGTGTGTGTATACTATCTTATCCTCTCCGGTAGTCTTGCATTTTTCATTCATGGACTTGCCCTTCATTTTAATATATTATGTTGAAATTCTTGAAGAGTGTCTTTGTCAAAGTCTGCTTTTTGGATTAGGTTAGGGATGATGAGTAGATTCGAATCGAGGGTAAGATATACATGATTGGATTGACATAAATGTGCTGGTAACTGATAATACTATTGCCGATCACCAACACACTAAACTTCGCATATCGGCTGCATTTAATTTTTCCATCAAATTGAGCATTTTTCTTCGTTGCTGGGAACGTATTGTAGTTTTATCCTAAAACTTGCATTTTTCCAGGAGAAACGAAACCTGTTTAATATACAGCCCTTATGGTATTTCTATACCCTACTTTTTTCCCTTGTAGTTTTTATTTGGGAACATCAACTGGGAAAATTTTTTGACAGGCATGTAGCCAA
>JAHZNE010005622.1:0-17758 GCA_027744055.1 Callyntrura sp. NNG-2020
CCTCGAAACGCCCTCGAAATACCCGCAGGATACCCTCGGAGTACCCGCGGGATCCCTCGAAACGCCCTCGAAATACCCGCAGGATACCCTCGGAGTACCCGCGGGATCCCTCGAAACGCCCTCGAAATACCCGCGGGATGCCCTCGAAATACCCTCGGTATACCCTCGGAAAACCCTCGAAAAACCCGCGGGATACCCTCGGGATACCCTCGGAATACCCTCGGAATCCCCCCGAAATCCCCACAAAATCCCCACAAGATACCCTCGAAATACCCTCGGAATGCCCTCGAAATACCCTCGAAAAACCCTCGACATATAATCCATTGACAATGCTTCATAATTTGTGATAATAGTAATAATTTACCTTACAGATTGATCCTTTTTTGCGTGGAAAGCAGCTAACGAATTTCTGGTTTTGATTGTATTCTTTGCAGAAATTTATCACATTGTAGGAAAAAGGAATCTACAAGGCGGCAACCAAGACCAAGATGACTCCGCTCCACCCGTGACCCTCGGCAAAACCATCGCAGCAGATTCCCTTGGCGATAACTCCGGCAAAAAACAGTGCTGTCAAAATTTGTAATAATTAAAATTAATAAAACAATATTAAAATGTGGATGAAGCTGAAGGTGGTAAACAGAACTATTGTAATAAAAAATTTAAAATAGGTAAATAATTATGTCACTATTATGATATAAACATTAATTATTATCATTTAAATCATAAAATTAATAATAACCGTATTGAGAATAAAAATAACGTTGTCTGTTAGTTACAAATTTCGACTACAAAAGCAACCTAGAAATCAGCGTCTTTTAACGAAACGAAGCATCACCGTAACTACAACATCGCTAAACATTGAAGATTTTTAAAATCAAAATGTATCCAATTTTCCACAAGAAAAGAATAATTCATTAACTTCTTCTGTTAAATGTATGATTAAAAATTACTGTCTTTACAGTTTTCTGTGGATTTGTCAGTTAATTACAATTATTGTCTTCAGTACTGCTGAAATTGCTGTAATTGCCATTTTTAGACAAAAGAAATAAAATTCAGTTTAGATATACGTAATTACTATATAATCTATATATTATTATTAATTTTTATTATACATTATTATGATGATGGTTTCTGGGTGTTTGCAAAAAATGCGTAATTGATCTTTCTTCCTAAAGTGTGTTTACAGTGTTAGTTTAAATTTAGGATTTTCTTAGGCCTGAATCAGTTTATTAATATGTGTACGTGAGTTACTGTTAATCGGCTTTATTAGTTAATTAATTAACAAGTACTTTCGCTACAAAGAAAATGTCGCCGCGACGATATGCTGCTGCTGTATGTTAAATATTGACTATATTGGGCGATAATTAATCAAATAGGTCATGCTTGCCAGTTCCCGCAGAAAAAAATGTAATCAGGATTTTATGGCTCTTTTCTTTCACAAGGAAAATTAGAGAGAGAGAAAGCAGTTGCAATATGAGTTACAATTGTTAATTAAGTTTTAATTAAGGAAGACAAATTTAATAAAGAGAACAGAACTATTGCCATTGTTTCTCCATTTGGCTGGCTGCGTTGTGTCCTTATCAAAAAACTAAATGAACAAATCACATATTATTGCGTCTTTATCATGTCGTCGTCATCGTCGTTGGGATGAAATATGTATAATTAATTGTAGATGCAGTTATTAATACCTAGCTATATACTTATTAGAGTTAATTACTTAGAAAAGGAAATTTTTAAATACGACGGTAAAATAATATAATTAATAGTTATACTTAATACATCCAAATATATACTAAATAGCACCAATAATCATTTAAGTATAAGAGACTAATTAGCTGTTAATTTTTAGGCATGTTATAGTAATGTATTTTTAACACAAATGCTAAGAAAAACGATTAATTACTATCATTAATTATTTCCCTGAGAATAATAAAGTAAGTAGAAAATCTACAAAAAGACTTTTCAGTTTTCGGCGGAGAGGGAGGGTCGCAAAAAAATAATGTTAATAATATAATTAATAATTTAAAATTACTAAAATTTCGTCGCCGTTTTTGCAGTATCTTTTTTGCTTTTTTAACTGTGTAATTTAATAATAAACTATTCAAAAAGAGTTAATCACGAGGTATACACACTTGTCTGCGTGGACTACCCGCCGCGGGGAGAGAAAATGTTGATGGGACTAAAATTATTAAATATCTTATCATAATTATTCAATTAGTTAACTACAAAAAAAACTATCCATGAAAGCCTATAAACTGCTAAAAATAAACAAATAATAAAAAAACTTCTTCGTTACTACCTTGACATAAGAAGGATGGTGATCATGCTGCGTCTTCGCCATTTAAAATATTCCTTGTTGCTATAAATATTCACAAAACATTATTATTATTACATTACTATTATTATTATTATCCATTTAATACATTTTGTCAACTTGTTTCTTTTCCAAATTACTTTATACATACCTTATTAATTATCTTTAATTATTACAATCGTTGTACTAAAGATTTAATTGTTGTGCACTACTACGAGTCTGGGTTGATGAACAGTGCAGAGTGTGGTGGCTACGGCTAGATAATAAAAAAAAGTATTTAGTAAATTTTAGCTTACTTACCGTTAAGTCTCCAAATTAGCGCTAATTATTCCTCCCGAAAAAATATCAAGCAAGCAAACTTAATTGAGTACGTGAAGAAGAGAAAATTACTACTATTATCCTCGAGTTCCTGAGGAGTCGAGTGGGCACGCACGAGGCACGACAGAGTGAAGATTTATATGATGATGTAATGCATAAAAGAGTTGATTGTTAATAAAAATGTTATCTGCTAAAAAAACACAACACAGGTCACTTGTTATTGTTACTATTGGCAGCTCTCTCATTTTGAAAATAGCGGGCGCGATAAAAAAAACTTTATTCGACTGGACTGCATACTGAACAAGGCGCAGCAGAGTACATTCACCCTTTACATTTTCCTTCCCTTTCGAAAAAGCTGCATCCAGATGAAAAATAAAAGGACAATCAACATTTTAATAATTTTTTTTATTTTAAAGATTTTTCCTTCTCTTTTTATTCGTGTAAAAGTGGTAAACAGTCATTTTACAGTTCATTTTTATTTTTGCGATTTTCCTTCATTATTATTTTCACTCCGTTTTTACATTGTAGTTGTATACAGTTTTTGTTAGAAACATATCCACAGTCTTTCTGCTGAAATTCTGAGTTTTTTTCCATTTTTTTTTTCGTTTTCCTTTCTGTCCTGAGTCATTTGAAGTTTCGCGCGCGCGTACAACTCACACCAATGTTGCTATTTTTTTCTGCGTGCTTTTTTTATTTATCGCATTTTTCCTTTTTTAATTGTTTTTCCATTTGAAAGGATTTTTTCTCCTGTTTAAAATATTATTATTTACCTTTTGCACAAAGAGTTTGCCATTTTACAATTCCATTATTGTTATGTACAATTAATATTTCTTTTACTATCCCTCTGCATACGTTTTTTTACAGTATGCTCCTGTGTCTATAGAGTTAATTTTAAGGATATCATTATTTTAACAATTTTAATAACGTTTTAACATTTTTAATTTTTGCCGTCCCTAAAAATTCTGTAAATTCTTCCCCGTTTTCCTTTTTTCCTTCTATATTCAATATCAAGTTTGTAATGTCCCGTTTAAAAATTCACCTGTATATTTTAATTCAATAGTATTTCATTTTCCTGTTTAAAATTTCAACACTTATCCTACCTTTAAACCAATCCATCTTCCTCAATATTACGTATGGGTAGTAATAATGATCATTAATAATTAAGAACCTTCTTCTTTTTCTTCTTCCTGTTTTTGCAGGAGCCCACATATTTGAAAAAAATCATCATAATCATCCACCTCAATTTACCTAGGATGCCGCCATAACAAGAATTAAATAATAATAATAACTACAATAATAAGTAGTAATAATAAGAATTAATTAACCACCATAAAACCGTGAAATAATTATATATACTTATGGTAAGAATAAAACGACTACACTAGTGAAACGATAACACTGTAAGGTAAACGGAGAGAATTCAAAAAAAGTAAATATTTATATGCATCATATAACGTATTTAGTTAAATCTCTATACAGAACATATATGTTTTTAAAGTCAAACAGACGAGACGACGACGATTACAATAAAAAGTAACTTAAAACTTAACTATTTTAACGATAAGGTTACACAATTAAGGGTTTTACAGTATTCATGATAATAATAATAATTAGATAATTAGTGATAATTCTGCTGTCAAAAAAGAGAAATTATAAGCAAGTTGTCCAGAGGCGGGGAAACTAAATTTTTTCCGAGAATTTTCATATTTTTTTACCAGCGATCCGAGCGTTCCCCTCCTCCCATACCACCACCTGCACTGCGAGGAGGAGGAGGACGTACGCCTCCACCACTCCCAGCGCTCATTGAGTTGTTGTTGCTGCTGCTGGGATTCATACGATTATTGTAGCTTTTCCGACCGCGTCGGTGTTCTACACGAGTAAAGTCTCCAAAGTCGTCGTCAGAAAACTCCCCACGGGGTCCTTTGTCTCCACGGTCACCGCCACCGCGAATCATGTCCCGGTCGTCTTCAGGTTCAGAGTGTGAGTCACGATCTCTTTCTTCCGACTGACTACCCAGGGACGAGTACTGGTTGTTGTTACTCTGCTGGTGGTGAGAAGGAGGGCCACGACGATAGTCGTCACGGTCGTAGTCTCTGTCCCGAGAATAGCCTCCACCACGTGCACCACGAGGACCGCCACCGTAGTCACGATCAAAGGAGCGACCACCACCGCCACGCATGGGCCCATCGTGATCCCGAGGAGGCCCACGACGGTAGTCCCCACCGCGTCCACCACCGGAACGATCCATGTCTCCTCCCCGACGAGGTCCACCGCCGCGACTACCTCGGTATGGCCCGGGACCGCCACGGTCTTTGTCGTCACTGTTAATGAAAAAATGGACAATGGCGTAAGTTATGGTCGTTTGTTTAGCCCACTTGCAAAAGCACCCGTGTGACCCCACACCAAAAACTAAAACTGAAAAGCCCCCCAAAAAGCATTAAGACTCCGACAAACAACTCACCTCCTCAATAAATTAAACCGTTCTCTGGAATAAGCTTGTTGTTGGGTTTGCGGTGGATTCGTGGGTGGGGGTGGAGGGGCCCGCAAGGGCCCACTCACAAGACGAGATCGCGAAGCAGCAGCAGCAACAGCACTAGTAGTAGAAGTAGTAGCAGCAGCAGAATTGGAGGCGCTACCTCCCAGAGGTGCGACGGGCGTGTCAAGCTCAATGTACGCTTCTTTACTCCCGCCCCCGCTTCCCGCTCTCGTTAGCAATCTTTTTTTGATAACCGAGAAAAAATTACAAAGATAACAAGTAGCACAGCGAGAGAAGTAGGAAGTTACAGCACAGTAATATTAGCACAGCTTTTTATCAGCGACAGCATGTTACAATTAGTGAAGTTATCATAGCAACAGATATCGACATTTTCCAAAATAGACCAATTACTCACACCACACCCCGTGCATGTTAAAACTGCGTTACAGTTAAATTGAGTTGCGTTACATATTATGCAGGTGATGAAGAACCGTAATATTCCCAAAAGCGCCAGCACTTATATAAATTAACGCAAAAAATACCTGAATTGTCTGGGTCTGTCCCGGTCTCCATCTCTGGAGCCACCCTCGCGTTCCTCAGATGGAGGTCCTCTTTCTCTTCGTTGTTCTCTTGGATCATCATCCCCGCCAGATCCGACACCTTGCTCGCCGTCAGTACCACTTCCCACGTCATCTTTAGACCCTTCTGTATCCACGCTGGGCTTTTCTTCAACCTTCAACTTCTCCAACTTTTCTTCGATTTCTCGTTCCCTTCGTTGGGTATCGACGGGTTTGGCTCCACCAAAGATGGAGGATGACCCTGCGTCAATTTCGCCTACAGGTCGATCCACGGTTCTTGGAAGTACGACAAGTCGTGGTCTCTCTTTAGGGGCTTGGGGTTGTGATGGTCGGTCAGATTGACGACGGTCGTCCTCGTCGTCCTCATCCCGATCACGACGACGATCATAGTCGTCACGGTCGTCGTCCCTTTCGGAAGGTGACATGGCGCGATCTCGACTGCGGTGTCGCATTTCTCTCTCCCCACGATGCATAGGAGGGGATTCACTTCGTTCTGAACGGGGTGGAGCGGGATATGAGGAAGGATGGTTGTACGAGCTTTGGGAGCTCTGTGAAACTGTGTGCTCTCTGGGGCCACGGCGCCATGTTTCTTCACGGGGTGGACCACCATGATCGCTGGACTCGGAGTGGTGACGTGAATGCTGGGAGGAGGGGGGATATTGTGATTGCTGTTGATGGTAAGACGGAGGTCCTCTATTATAGTAGTCGTTACCACCACGATCTCGGTCTCCCCCGTAACCACGGTCACCTCGATCTCCCCGATCACGGCTATCGTAAAAGTCCCTTCCCCTGTTACCATACCCATCTCCACGAGGTCCACTTGATCGTCCTCCATATGTATTATAATGCTGTGGAGGTGGACCTTGTACCATTTGACTGCGAGAGAACTCGATTTCTTCTTCTTGAGGTGGTCCTCGAGGTCCTCTGGGTGGTCCTCCGCCATATCCCCTATCCCTAAATCCACCTCGAGGCATGCTTCCATAGTCCCCTGCGGGCGGTCCTCTCCTGAAAGATGGCTCCTCGTCAAAACCTTGTGGCTTCATCATACTTCTCCAGTCGTCGACTTCATCATCCTCTGCTGGGGGACGACCCCGTCCACGGCGCTCTCCATCTCCACGCATACCATCTCTATCCATACCACCCCTTCGATCCTGTTGGCCGGTCCCCAACGTAATTCTAACCGGTCTTCCCCTCAACATTTGCTCATTTTTAGTCAGGGCGTCAATCAATCCCTGTCTCGTACTAAATTCGGCATAGCCAAACCCTCTCAGCCGCATGGTCTGCTGATCCCGAGGCAGCTTCAAATCTTGCACATCCAGATCTCTGAAAAACTTGTACATCTCGTCCTCATCAATATCATACGGCAAGTTACCCAAGTGGGCTGTAAACGGGGGTTCCTTTGGGATTGAGTTATCATCGTACGCTGGACCACGAGATGCTCTTGGAGCGCTTGGCAAAATAATTCGCTCTTTTTCAAAAAAGCTTGAATCATCTTCCTCCTCGTCCGCCCAAACAGACATTGTAGGCATTTTCGACTTCTTCTCAGAGTAAACCACATTTTGGCCTAAACCAGCAGTAGGAGCCCCAGAAGTTTCTTCCACTTTGGAAACAAACTCCCCAATCGACATAGTCACTCCCTTCGACTTTTTACCTTTCTCTGAAAATAAACAAATCACATATGATATTAGTAAACAAATGATTGATAAATAATAATATAGATTATCAATATCAATATAAACAGCTGTTTTTAAATAAACCCGTGTATTTCCACTTACTGCTCGCCATGTTGGCGTTGAACTCTCACAACCGGAGACACAATCCTCCTCTTAAAATATTTATTATTTCACACTTCTTTCTGCTTTTGAAATCCTCCCCAGTGAAATTCCTAAAAAAAATTTAAAAAACGCTTTATTAAAATGAAGGCTAATTACGCGACTCCAAACATCTTAAACAGATGCATTAAAACTACGAAATGATCTCTTTCATTCACTGTTGTCCTCCTCACCTGTTTTTATCTTCCTGGTTGCTGTCCCTCACAAAAAAATTCTTTATGCTTAAAATTCTTGACAGCTTTTTTTGTTTCTCTCTCTCACTTCTTTTCTTGTCAATTTACGTATTTACCGTTATTCTTAACGATCTATAAAAAATCACTATAAATCCCTAACTGTGTCACTCTATGTTTAATGTACACTTCTTTCGTTTTTTACTACCGTTTCTTCACGGTTACGGTTATACGACGACTTCTCTGCGCTGTTGCTTTTTTCTGCCAGAGAACAGTACTTTTTTACGGCTCCCACTTACTTAACTGCTAATTTAACTGCCGCTAGCTTGGGCTCACACACCAATTAATTGCCTATCGCGTATTTAGTTAACGCTGGTCTGCTTCTTTGGCTTATCGTCGTCGTCTCTTGATTGAAGACTAAAATTTTTTTTGGTGCGGTCCACCTCTCACTCTTTTCTGCCTTGCTTACTTGGCTCCACTACTGCCGTCTTGATGCTTTTTTTTTATTCGTCGTCGTCGTGGTCACCCGTGTCTTTTTGGTGCAGAGTGTAGCTTCATCATCATCACTATCACAACGAGTCGTGTCGGTAAATTCTTGGTCGTATTGACAGCCAGCCAGTAGCAGGCAGCAGCTCCAGACGAGCAAAAGGTATTTAACATGAAGCAGAACGCAGGCACGCATCCTCGCTATATTAGAGATAATCCGAGGGTACTGAATACATGGACAGGTATCCTCGGGCAGGCTTTTCCCGAGAACAATGTCCTGTCTGTGTTAAAGCAAGCGAGGGCACATTGCCGTGTGGCCAATAAAGAGGAATGCGAAGCACAAAATAACTTCTGAATAGCTTGTGAGATGCCGCTGATGACGGGGAGAAAAATACTGGGAAACTGGGAATAAGAGGATTATGAATTTATTTCAGGAACTAAATTTATGACCCTTTTGGGAAACACAATAGACTTAAGAAATATAAATAGACAAGAAAAAGTTGATTTCTAACAAAAGAGTATATGTGACCAATGCTATCAGTATGTTAGGTACTCTGTTTCATTAGACACCGATTATTTTATAGAAAAGTACCTAACAAGACTTGAACTATGAAAGACCAACGAACAGCGTAAAGTTTGCGTGCCTTTCAGATAGTGCTACTTTGTTGTCTTGCTGACATAAAAAGCAAAATATTCATTGTTTATCTACCTTTTCATGTCTATTTATATTTCTTAAGTCTATTGTTTTTCCCAAAAGGATAAAATGAAATAAAATGAAAATAGACATGAAAAGGTAGATAAACAATGAATATTTTGTTTTTTATTGTCAGCAAGACAACAAATTAACACTATCTGAAATCTGAAAGGCACGCAAACTTTACGCTGTCCGTTGGTTTTTTGTAGTTTAAGTCTTGTTAGGTACTTTTCTATAAAAAATCTGTATCTAATGAAACAGAGTATTTAACTAGCATATTGATAACATTGGTCACATATACTCTTTGTTAGAAATCAACCTTTTCCTGTCTATTTATATTTCTTAAGTCTATTGTTTTTCCCAAAAAAAGGATTATAAATTTCTGAAGTCTATTGGAAAAATACAGGACTGGGTTTTCCATCTATAATGTAATTTGTAGGATTGTGCAGTGTAGGTACTACGAGCACTTATGAAGACACCAGTTTCACAGCCTTTTTGATTTTTGTGAAATCTAAACTCTGCGTGTTAATTAGTAATTATGTATTTAAATTATTAAACTAAATTATTAAGTACTTCGATGCCATTTTAAGATAAAACTTTTATTTTTCCTTGAAAATTATTTACCTGGTGTACATATTTATTCCATATTCCTTCCATATAATATATTTTTACCTGCTTTTTTACAATTAAAATTTATGTCATAACTAATTATCAACTCAACTACTTTGTTCGCCGTATATATATATGATGTAGTAAATAGCCAGTCCATTTTTTCAGCATGTCAAAAAAACAAAACAAAAAACTTAAAAATAATTTAATTTTTTAAACTAACAATTATAACAATTTTCTTTATACGATAATAATAATAATAACAATTATAATAGTGATAGTTAGTCTCTTGCTTTGCAAATATTTCTCCTTCTTCATTTTTTTATTTTATGCTTTTTATTTTCTGTTAAGCCCAAAAATATCCCGTTCCAAAAAAAGAAAACGTTTGGCGGTTCGAAAAATCTTTTCCTGTGAAAATTCTTTAAAAATCCAGCTGATTTTTATTTCTTTTTCGTGCGAAAAAGATTAGAACCACCAATTTGATCACAAAATCATCCTTCTTGCCCCTACAATTTATATGCGTCTCTCTGCTTCTTCAAAAATCAGCCTCACAGCCTTCATCGTTCACAGTTTATTGAAACCACTTATCTTAAAAATCAGTCGTTATCTTGCCCTATCATCAACTTCTGTTGCCTACCACCGTTGTCTTCGTTATCATCAGTGCAGTATTTTTGTTTATACTAAAAACGACACTTCAAAAATAACAAATTGTTTTTTTACAACCATTTATCTCATTCTCGTCCTTTTTTCTTATTCTCCTTTACAAAACTAAAGTATACACAACTATAGCATGTTAAAGATAATTAATTAATTACTAACTATTATTACAACGATTAAGATTAAGAATTAAGAGTGCACATATTATCGTACACCGTTTCGGAGTAGTAACGGCGCCTAATAAATAAATGGGAGATTAACGGTTCACAATTATTTAAAGGCTACTGATTAAAATAATGGAACAGATTACAAAATTTTATTGCCAGAGCCTTACAGCGGAGCGGTTATGGTTGGCTGACGGTTAAAAGTTATTACATAATTACTTATACTTTAAAACGGTTCGTTGCACACTTTCCAATGCCGGGGAAACATCATCCGAATAAAATTGGTGGTTGCCCTAACTACTTTCGTACGGTTAAAATAATTATAGTTCTTCTATAACAATAGTAAGCGGAATAAAATAATTAAATATTTTTGTGTAAAATAAACTAAGAATTATGATTGTTTATATTTTTGTTTTAGTATTTTATCTACATCGGCTTTGTTGCAGATGTGTGCATTGTCGAATGTGTGGAAAAAATGAAAAAATGGGCTACTTGCTGGATTTCCCTCTTCCATTCCCCCAGCGTCCCAGCCTGTGTATATTGGGATGCTTAGTTGTGTAGATTTTGCAAAAAGGGGATGGAGGGTGGCAAGGGATGATGTCCTCCGGGAGTAGGCCCATGTCCGGAGGCGTGAAGAGATTGGGATGGGGGACATCGTCCGGATGCTGACATACCGCTCCCTCCTCCTTGCCGCTCATCAGTGACACTAGAAACGTTACTGACTTCGGTTACGTTTCCTCCCCCAGTGCCATTTCCGCCACCACCAGTAGTAGATCCGGTGTAGCTGGTGCCCCCGCTGCTTCCACCAACGTAGTTGTGGTAAAAGTTCAAGTTTGCCTGGTTTTTAGCTAGATCATAGTGGTTAAGCAGAAGAGGATGAGCAATCCCACCGCCACCAGTGGTGTCGCTTAAAATGCTTCCTGAAGTGCTGAGTCCTTCAGAAGAGTTACCACCACCTCCAGACGTTGTGGAAGTAGTGGTGTTGTTGGCAAGGAGATTTCGCTGTAGACAAGGATTCCGACCAGTCCATTGGGAATCGATGATGATAGGCCCAGTTCCGTCTGTTCCGTACAGTCCGCTGGTAGGACTCTCCAACGGACTCTGAAGGGCCTGATGGGGATGGTGATGATGGTGAATGACACCGGATGACGCCCTATTGTTGCTGGTGGAAATGTCATTGTTTTTCAGCCGAATGTTGCGAATGTCATGGAGTCGTTCTACTATGCACAGGGCCGTGAGTCGAGCGTCGGGCTCGGCGTCCCAACTCTCGATAAGCGTGTCTCTTAGCTGACGGGTGTATGGGGAGTCCCGCCAACGCCGGAAGTGGGGTCGCTGACGATATTGCACAACATGTCGACTCAAAGCATCCATGTTCAAGTTGTCCTTTCCAATTTCCTCTTCGTATGGCAGACTATGCTGAACTGGGAGAGGTTGTGGAGTCTGTTGAACTCCGGCGTCTCCACCTTCCTGCGGTGGGGCTTGGGTAAGCCTCACGTCATGGGAGCAATGAGCCACCTCCCAGAGTATCAGGGCGAGGGCGTATACATCCGCTTGTTTCAGCGCGTTCTCACAATCCTTCAAATTTACTGCACCCTCCAACAACTCCGGTGCCATGTATCGGAGTGTACCGGCTTCCGCCAAGCTACAAAATTCTGCTTGACGCTCCCGACCTGCCCAGTAGTATTTACTGCCGCGGGTCACCAAGCTTAGCCCAAAGTCGGTGATTTTAGGCGTCAATGAGCTCGCATCTAACAGAATGTTTTTGGATGTGAGGTCCCTATGTGCAATCACAATTTCGTCCCGGTTTTCACCGTGCAAGTAGCTCAGACCTGCGGCTATTCCTGAACAGATTCTTAGCACATCCGCAATTTTAAACGGGACCTCTGGTTCCTGCCCATTTTCCACTTCTTGGACCTGCTCTCCTCCCACTCCCGTCATTGTCACGCTTTGAAGAAAATCCCTCAGACTTCCAGGGCAAATTTTATCCAGCACCAGAATCAGGTGGGTAGTGGGGCCCACCGTGAACTCTTGCCAGCCATAGTACCTATAATGAAAAGAATAAATCATTATCTTGTGTAATTGCCCATAACAATTTTAATTACCAGCAATTTAGCGGTCATTCCCCACTCATCATGGAAATAAAAAATACTCACTTGATTATATTGTCATGGTTGCAGTGCTTGCCCAGATAATTGAACACAAAACGTTCGTTTTCAAAAAATTCCTTTTGCTCCTTCGCAAAGCACTTTAACGCAAAAGGCGCATCGGACAGGGAAGCTATACGGCCTTCGTACACACTGGCAAACTTGCCCCGTGCCAGGAGCACCACCAACTGAATGCCATCCATTAGCCCAGTATCTTCTCCCAACAAACTCTCCCCTTCCCCTTGACCACCCCCCAAAAGCAACAACTTGCCCTCGCCAGACAATCCAATCACGTCTCCGTCTCCATCTTCACCCATATCCCCATCCAGCTCACCACCACCACCATCCTTTCTCTGTCTTCGGGAATGAAGTCGCCTCCAGTAGCGGTATCCCGTGGCGAGGATCATTACCCCCGAAATGATACTCCCGACCAAAATCAGTAGTCCAATCGCCAAATTTTTATTATGGACCCCTCCAACTAGATTCTTGGCTCCCAAAACCCCGTCATCTTCGTCTTTAGAATCTTCCTCATCCGACTCTACGTAGATCCATTCTGCCTCTGCATTACAGTTGTCTCTATCACAACAACAAAAAAACGGTGGATGCTGAGCCGTTGCCGTTTGTTCTCCTCCCACTGGTACCCCCACTGCTGCTGTTGTAGTCTCTTGTGGCTGCTGTTCCCCTGACTTGCTCTTTTTCTTCGGAACCTTCATCACACACTGATTATTCGTACAAGTTGGCGTTGCATCGCTCGCCTCCCAACAGCCTTGTTTCATCCACTCCCTCGTCCCATTCGCTGTATATCGCCACAGGGCGTAGCAAAACTGAGACTCCTTTGCACACACCATTTCCGTCACCATCATCGAGCTATCCTCCGAATCATCCACGTAGGTCGTTTCCTCTTCTCCCCCTCCTACCGACCCCGCCATTGCCGCCCCTCCAGGCATTTGCACGTTATCATCATAACTGATACAGTGTCGCCTCTCTTTAAAAATCCCTCCCGCCGAGTTCACCGCATTCCTTCTACTGGCTCCTCCCGTAGACGCGCCCGCCACCTCCAGCAAACTTCCGTACACGCATCCCCATACTATCACCGCTCCCACCACCCTCAAAACCCCCCTGTGGGGTGTTTCCCTCCCCCTCATTATTATCAGCACCCTAACCACCACCCCGTCACCTCCTAAATCACTTTATGTCTTAATTAATTAACTTCCTCCTCAATTGTATCTTCTCGAGGCACATTTTAACTCACCACCACCAACTCGTACTTCAAACCATTTCTGCTCATCCCGTCACTTCGTCGCCCCACGAACTACTAAACAATTACCTATTTATCTCGAAAAATAAAATTACTTTTAATTATCCTAATTAAAATAGCCCTCAGTTTAATTACCTCTCTGCTGTAGCAAGCAACATGACGAGATGCTTACGATTACGACGTTGATGATTGCCAGTTTGCAAGGAGGACTAGTACATTTTGTTGACGATTGACGACGACGACGACGACGATGGACCCACTATGGTATAAGCAGCATTGAATTTTTTTCTTGACGAAGAAAAAATTCAATTTTTTGTTGATCTGCTGCTGTTGTGCTGTTCACGATCATCCTCTCGTTTATCGTGCCAGCAATCCTTGCCGTGTGCAGTGCAGAGAATGCAGTTGTTCCTCCGTCGGGGATGACGACGGCGGCGATGATGATGATGATGATGATGATCAAAAAGGAGCCAGACAGAAGCAGACGACGGCGAGCATGTATAAATTCAAGTATACATACATTTATCATGTACTCAACCCTATACTGTTTTCCTCGGTGTGTCTTAAGGCCGTATTACAGTGGTAGTGGTATTAAGGCCCTATTATAAAAAATATGCAGACAAAGAAATAAGGTTAACTGCGAAAATGATCACAATGCAAAATTAAATTTAAACAAAAAAATAATGTTAAAATATTTAATTTTTAACCATTTTCATTTTTAAATATAATGATTAACTAATTTTTATTGCAATTTATTAAAAATTAAATTTAAAAAATGAAAGGTTATAATTAGCGAAAATAATTGTGTGAATATTTTGTTTAGAAATAAATTAAAAATATTGCTTGTAGTACAGTTTAATCGTGTCCGTCCGGACGATGAAACGGACAGACTTGGACAAACTAAAAAATGAACCTGTGCCATCGACCAGTATTTGGTTGGAGCCAGAGCCAGACATAGGAAAATCGAGGCAGGGACCTCGCTAGCAAGCAATGTATGTATGTATTTAGCTCTACGTCGATATTGGTCGTCGTCGTCGTCTTCTCTGTCTACTTTTTTTTTCCTTTTTTTTCCTCATCCTTTCTGTTGAATAGGAGTATGTCGTGAAATTGTGAACCAAGAAGAGCGGAGACGAGAATGCAGAGAGCAGGTTTGTAATTTTTGAATAACGCGATGTGGATAGGCAATGATACAATACAGGCATAATAGCAATATGCTACATACATACACAGTCAACACGCATTTATAATTTTTCACTTTTGCTGCTGCTGTTTGCTGCTGCTGCTACGAGAATTTGATTAGAACAGGCAGGGCGAAAGAATATAAAATATTAAATGCACTTTACCTTGTTTTACCTTAGACCATCGACCACCGCAAAACGTAGGGAAAAATGCGTTTTTTAAACAACTCAACCTAAAACTAAAAATTATATACCTTTACAACATACCTACATTTTTAAACACTGTGGACAGGGGTTGTCCACAGGGGACGAACCTTTTCTAGCAGAGAACGTTAGGCTCCCCTTTCAGGGGGTGGGTGGTTGGCAGCAGGGATGGTTTTGAAGGAGAAAAAGGATTTGGTGACGTTGACAGGTTATTGGGAGTATGACAGATGGTGTGGATAACCCCTATGTCTGCGGCAGATTGACTGCTGCTGTCTGGTTTTTCTGTCTGGCTGGTCTTTCTTCTTGTTGTGGTATCTTTACCCAGGGAGAGAGAGGGAGAGAGGTATGATGTGAGGTAGCTGAAAGCTGAAAATGTTTGCAGGGACGCGACGAGACGAGCGAAAGGAGGGAGGGGGAGGAGAGACTAGCCCATCTGTAAAAATGTAGAAATTTTAAATTCGATGGATGAACCCTTTTTACTATTACATGCCATCATCAATCAGTCTAGGCGGAAGAGCGAAGTCGTAAAAATGTTCATGCACAAGGCACTGCACATGCACTATTCCTGAATTTAAGAAAATGGGGGATGCACAGGGTATTCCTTGCACTACTTGTTTCTAAGGTAAGCCATTTTCTCCAAGGGTACCATATAATTGGTCATATGCGCAAATATTGCATAGAGAGAAAATTTTACGATGCATGCATTATTATTATTATGTTGGATAAATTAAACCTTCTGCGCCTAACTTCTGGTGTACTAAAGATACTTGAGAAAATTTGTTGAAAATAATATTGTATTGACGTCTTGGAATATCAAATGAGCTGGCACGAGGACCTAGTGCTCTTAACTTGCGCGTAAGCATCTATGATATTGTACCAGTCCCGATCCCGATGCTGAATTGGTGGCTTTAAATTCGTCTTGTCACTAGTAAGATTAATGGATGAAATGTTTGCTCATATGTCGAAATTCTGCAAGCACGAAAAGACTGTCGAAAAGAAAATTGCATAGTAGTATTAAGCTTTCAGCTCGGTTGTGATATCAGCAGCACAGGTAAATCAATAGATCAAATTTGGCTTTCGTAAATCCCCTTTATGACGGTTCAATCCTTTAGCTCATTGCAAATATTGAAATGCTCAAATTTAGACGACGGCACAAAATCAGATACACTCTGTAAACTTGCTATAAGTACACCCTTTCCTTTTTAGTTTTACTACTGTAGCTCCAGTATTTGTCATTATTTTTAAAAGGCGACTGTTGTAATGAATACTCCATCGCTCTAACTTCCCTTACGTACATAATCGTTTTTTGATCTACTCATTTATATGCTAATTTGGGGAAAACATGAGACTGCAAGGAAATTCTAGCTGTAAACTTGCTATAAGTACACCTAAAGTATCTGCATTGTAACACCCACAAACTACACAACGACTTGTCAGATTTACATATAATCTTACGAAGTTCCTCTAACTTTGATTTGTCATCGATTTGTCAAATTTCCCCAACACCCCAACTTGGGAGACACATCCCAATAGTCGCAAACACGTGGAATGGACATACCGATTATTATTCACGGACCATTTAGGGTGTACGCAGCAGGTAGCCATCAGTCATGACAATAATAGGTGGTAAGGTGTCGCGTGAATGCGTTTAGCATATTGGCGAGCAGTTATGTACATCTGAGACAGAGGTATGGCACATTCTAGTTCAGGCTCGCCGAAGCCATCTTGCACCAATTCTGATTATAGTTGCCCATAACGTGCGCACGGCAACGAAAGTTGATTTTGGTTGAAGTTCATGATGCTACTAATATACCACAAGCTAAGTTATTTCTGTACTACTGTATCGTCATTTCTCTGTTAATTACTTTACTATTGAATTGTATCTGATTTTAAATTGTTACTTTTCTAAAAAAAATATTTATTTATACATCAGAATTAATCGATGTAAACATCGATTTTTTCAAAAGGGGGACGTATGTTATGAATATATATGTCTATATATATGTATAAGTATATCTACGATACTTAAGGGTTTAGAGGGGTGCGAGGGGTACGTACCACCTGTAATTACACATGCCATTATCTTTCCCAATTTCCAATGTCTATAAGGCGAAAGCAGATTTAAAACGACTACCTAGATGAAGAACACAAAACTACTTTTAGCACTGACTGAACGAGATCCTGGTCAATTAAATAATCAACTATAAGACAACCGTATCAACACCTGATTCCAGACTCATTGAAAGCTGTACAACGACCTATTCAGTAATTATACCTCTACCCAAATGTTTACCACCTTAACCTCAAAAGTACAATCCTCACAAAGATTATTATTCTATGATTATTTAAATTTAACTATCAAATTTTCTGTACCTTATTTATAATTCATTAATTAATACAGTGAATTTAACTTAAACTTGTTCTACATGTTGTGGAAATGGCCAATCTACATAATGCTTTAGAGCAAGTACATGTTATCTATTTATTCGGTAATTATTCTTCCATATTTGACAGAAGTAAATCATATGTGAATGAATGTAATGAGAATGAATGGGAATGAAAATAAAAAATACAGAAAATCAAATAAAATACATAAAGCAAAATAAGAATTGAAATGAAAATGAGAAATGAAATAGAATTGAAATGAAAATGAGAAATGAAATAGAATTGAAATGAAAA
>JAHZNE010005623.1:0-13705 GCA_027744055.1 Callyntrura sp. NNG-2020
GTGAAGTTTGCCACTACAAATTCGATATTTCATTTCATTAATTACGACATGTGGCCCCAATTAATTCGAATATCCGTTCGGCCTGCCCAATTCCTGCTTACACTCACGTATAGCAGTGCGCAGTCCACTTATATTGCTGAAAGCTCCTATATTATTCAAAGGGAGCACTGGTACACCCGTCAATTACAAAAGCACTTAAACTCTAAGTGTACAGCATATCAATTTGAACAAAGTAAGTTTTGCATTGAGGAAGTAATGAGTGAAATCAACGTTCTACGTGTAGTACCGTTTGAGTATCCGGATACAATGGTGCAGATGTGGCAGTTATTTCAATCCCCCTCTCGCGCGCCAGACAGAGTACTTGTGACCCCTGCTACACAGGTGTTGGCTAAAATGAGAGACAAAGCATTCATTATAATGTTTCCAAATGCAACTGTTGAGGCATCGATATTCGAAAACTCGGCTGGCTCCAACGTATTGTTGGGTATATCGCCCAGTCAAACAAGTGGCGGTCTGACATTTCCTGGACCTAACCCAATCACTTTCATGTCATGTTCCCAACTTCGAAAACCAGAGCATTATGGGATATACGGTTTCATTTCTTCCTTCGACGTGTACACCTGGTTCTGTTTATTATTCTTAGCTGGGACAACTTTAATAGTTCAAGGGCGAATGTACTCCTACAAGCAATTGACATATGACCACATTACGTTCCTGTACAACATTATGTTGGAACTGCCGATATCTTTTTTGGACAAACACAAGATAATGTTTCTCCCATGGGTGCTTGCCGGAATCCTGCTGTCAAATGAATACCGGGGGGATAATATAACAGAGCTAGTAGCGCGTTTTCCACCAAAACATCTTGACACAATTGACGAATTGGTTCAACATAACTTTTCCATATTTTCGGTAGGGTATCATAGATTTGTTGAAGTAGCGTTGCGCCATCCGGAGACCCATGATGATTATACAGGGGATGTGGCCACAGAATGGGGTTTGATTTATGCAATTTTGAAGAATGCAAACGTCCCTGCAGTTCAGGCATTAAAGCCGATGGATGCTTTAGTGCATACTCCAAAAACTTTCGGGGAGGTACTCCAATTCCTACCCGACATAATCATGAAGAAATTGGGAAAGTGTAATAATGTAGCGTATGTACACCATGAAGAAAACCTGGCAGAAATGTATACAAATCTAAAAGCAAGTGGTTTACTGCAAGATGAGGCGAACATTCACATTTTTGGTCAGCCGCACTGGGAGTCTTACTACCAATTCAGTTGGAACTGTATCACGGAAGCAGCAGAAGTTTTCCAGAGAAGGCTCCATGCATTGGCACAATCGGGACTGCTGGGGTATTTCGTGGCACGGGAAAATGACGAGAGGTCCATAAATGTGAGTGTGGACATGAGAAATTACAAAGCCCACCGCGAAAGAGTATTGGCCAGACCAGAACCTTTGTCCCTAACGACCAACATCGTGGTTGTATTTCTACTCTACTTTTTAATTATTGTTCTGGCTATGCTTGCTTTTGCTTTAGAGATGAGTGAAAAATTCATTATTGTATTGACTCGATCTGCAATTGATTCTGTATTTCTACAAGTGCCGTCCTGCTACAATGCTGTTTGCATTCGCCCAGTCAATCGGAGTGTAGTTACAGCTTTTGTTCCACCAAGTACGAAGGAGTAGGCCCTCTTTAATTGTCGTATCGCATAAGTTTATTTTTATTGTAGCAAATTTATTGTAAGTTGATCTCAATATGCTAGGTTGTTTTCCTCGGTGGTTCTAAGATAAGTGGGTAAAATTAGTATGCTCGTCGTAATGTGGGTGTTTCAACAAATTATGTGAGTTGCAGATGACGTCTCATCTGAATGGTTCCTACATCATAGAACTATGTTTGCAAAGAATAAGATCTCTAGGCCAACAGATACCTACTGATGAGCTTTAAAACTGACACTTCTCCTTTAACATTGAACATTTATTAGATGTTATCCATATTGTACTTTGAATTACAAAATTTGACAGTTGTTTTGAAAATGCACAGAAGACAAATATTTAGAAACTAATGTCGCATTTGTTGGAATATTGCTATCAACTTCTATAAACTACTACCTTTAGGAATATCTTCGTAATGAATTGCATTTCACACGTTAAGCGCATATTTACTTTTATGTTTCGACGTCGTTCCACTATGGATGATTGTGGCGATGGTATAAACACTTGGGTAATAAATATATCGAATAATCTATCCATGATGGACAAATCGAAGTGGGATCGAACAATGCAGTTTCACAGCCGAGTTGTTTTGAAGGGCGATAGCGTTTGGATTCTATAACACCACAATAGCTTGATAAAATAAATTTTAAACGTGTGTTGAAATGCTTCATACCTTCGCTGTTTTGTTATAATTTGTTCGTTCGATTCCAATTGAGTTTTGTTTTATTATTCTTTACAATGAGATGGACTGTTTGTTAGATTCAGTTGAATCATAGTTCTCTCATACAGATATTTACCCGTGAATTTACCAGTTATTACTTGCTTATATTTAGCTATTTGACTAACAGTAAGTATTTACATATAATGAATTGACCGTCGAATTAAAGGTGTTTAAAACATGGAAAATAGTTATGTATTTACGTACTTAAAATCATTGAAAACAGGTGCTATGGTTGTTAGAATCAAAATAGATGGCGAAAAAGTTTTTTAAACATACAAATTACCTTTTGTCTGCATTAATGTCTGTACTTCCCAGATATGCATTCCCGCTACTCCTAATATAATGTAATTGGTTGAAGCTTCAAAATGACATTCTGCATGCATTTCAATATAGTCGTTAAGTGTTCTTGTCATCAAACGGACGGAAAGGCTACCAGTCGATTAGCATTATTCCAGTTTTACTCTATTCTTGCAATAGTTGGTCAAAGTAAGTTGTAAAACCACGTAATGACACTCCTTAAATGTAAATGAAATTAAATGAGTGTATTTTAAATTTTAATTTTTTTGCACGGTTAATGTTTCGAAGCTCAGTCGTTTAGTGAATATATTAAATAGGGTTTATTAGTGTCGATTACATCGTTAACGCGCTCCTTACGCTGGGCCAAGGGTTTACTTGTAACCTTTAGTGACCCGTATCTGTTGTCGCACGTACCCAGACCATTTTAAATTATGCACTATGAAAATTGGTACGTCATTGTCGTATTTTAATGTCGTTGACTTTATACAAACTTACATGATTTGTATCGTTGGAGTAAATGCACTTTCCACCCACTTGTTTGCCTGCAGATTTGAAGGCTAACATTAAAAGTAACAAAGATCAGTAAGTAAAATTATATCATTCTGAAGATGCAGAACAATATACATAATATCATTTTTAGGATCAAATGATCTTTGACCAAACCATGCTTATTGACTCCAAAAGACAGTTGCCCATTGAGGTAGACAGGCCTTACCTAGTTACTCGGCAGCTTAATTACAGTTTTCAGCGTTATCCATATTAGCAATTTCATGATGAATCAAAACTTTTGTCATTTTGTACTACTATTACATTTGAAGATTGCTTAATGAACTTTATGTTCAAGAGTTGAAATTGCATTAAATAATGGTTCTAAATCTAATTAAATACTAATAATCATTCGACCTCTTTGCAGTATTGATTTTTATTTACTTGGATTTTATCCAACAATTTTTATATTTACCATGTAGGCAGCAACTAGGTATAATGTTTTGTAAAAAAACATTGCTTTCATGTTAAATTTATAAAATCATTTTTATATGATTTAAATGTGATGTGCAGTTGATCTAGTTTTTATTAGTTTTTGTATACAACGTGTAATTTTTCCAAAACAAGTTACTACCTGTAAATTTACATTCGATTTAAGCAAATCGATGCATTCAAATATATTCATTCGTAAGCTGAATTTTTGCATTTAAAGAAGCCCAAGTCTTTTGCTTGCAGCACGAGTAAAGTAGCATACTTATCACACTATTTAATACCATTCATAGCACAATAAGAATTTGATCTCAATATTAACAATGTAAATGCTGTTGTTGACGATTACAGACCAATAATAAAAAGCGCTTGGAACTGGAATTTATTATACTAGCAAATACATAAAAACACACTCAACCTCAGGTTATAGAAAAACTTTTAGCTACAACAGATTGAATAGCGATTGGAAACCTAAACTTCGAATCAAATAATTGCTGACCAATATTAGCCTTGAGTAATGTTATACACCCTAGATAAAATTATGATCTCTTTACACCCCATAAACAAACTGCATCATCACATTAAAGCGAGCTCAAATCTTGCGTTAGTTCAAAAATGTGGTCTATCCCATACGTAAATCTCTGAAACAATTAATTAAATATCTCTTAAACATGCGAGAATAAAATGACATAATTTGTTTGTCATCATTGTAAGGGGCTGGTATAGCAGTCAAATACCGACTAACTCATTATACGTTGATTTATAACCGGGCAAGGTATCATTTTTATGTTAGTACATGTTTTGTGTACATATTATATATTATATTGCATGTCTTTTTGTATGTTGCTAAATTGTCGTGGCCTGCTCAAAGTTTATAAAATACATTTCATTGTACTATTGTATTGTAGCTAGTAGTATTTAGCATCAAGTATCCAAACTTAAAGCGAAAACAATAATGCTGTAAGTAAAACTATATACTTTACTATTCAGTGCCAGTATCAATAATTTATTAGAATGGGAAAATGCTCCGATGTTAAATCGCATAAATATGTTGAACACATATACGTTGAGATAATTCAACTCATTATTCGCTATTTTAAAAAGCAGGTAACGATTTTGAAGTATGTACATATGATATGCTTTGTGAGAAAATTAAATAAAAATGCGGGTTTACCTTTTATGGATGTATGACGTTTGTTAACACAAGGACATTCTTATGAATCGTAAAAATGATAGAATTATAGGCATCTTATTGCTTTTTAGAATTTATGAGCTCTTGTATGTTATTAGGTCGACGTGGTCCGCTAAAAATTTATGAAACACATTAATTTACTATTGTAGCTGCTTGTAGCACGCAAGCAAGCATCGAGCATCGAAACTTGAAGCGAAAACTGTATTGCTGCTATTAAAACCGTACGTTTTAAGAATTCATAGTTATTATCAGTTATTTAATAGAATGGCAAAATGCTCTGATATTTTTTGAGGAAGCGAAAAAGGGGCTCTCACATCGACGAATGTTTCACTACCTATTGTAGATGTTGTTGTATATAAAATAGGTTCAACCCGGAATAAACGAATACATTAGAAAATCCTGAAGTTACAACTTTGCTCAAAACACGTTGAAATGGTATAAGAGCTATTCGTACTACATAAATGCTCCATGATACATGTACTTCTCATGATAAAACTAGGAACAATACAATAGCTATAAAACAATTTTTCGGAGCATGTACATAACAACATTATATTCCGTCGGTCAACTACTTTTCATTAAGTTTAAAGTAGTAGACATTCAGTTAAACATTTTAGTATCATGAATATTTAATTAAACTTGTATAATAAAAAAGTTGTGGTAGGCGGTGTATGGAGATACAAAGCATATATTTTGTATAACAGGAAAAAATACAATTTTGTTCCTAGGCTAGTTGGAGTTCCGTGTTGTTTAAACACATATTGTTTTGAATTCCAACCATCTTAAATAATAAGACAACTATATTTTTTAAGGTACGGTGGTAAATATTAAGCCCATAGCACTGCCATGTAGAAAAACAAACGTTGCTTTGCTTCAGCAAAAATATTCCAATATATCTTTGTGTACTACAGTGCACTACAGTTGTCCAGAAAGTTCACGAAATTCCGTCAAACACTACACTGGTACACAAGTAGTACCAGTGTACTATTTAGGTTTAATGATTTACGAGCAAGTTTTAGGACTGAAAGAAAGTATAGTTAAGTATAGTTTTAAGATTACATATAGTATATTTTCTAAATATAGTTTATTAAATTAGTACAAGAAGTTAAATATAGCATATTTTCTTTCTTCTTGTGATTTACAAGTCAACGCTGTAACTAACATTTATTGACAACTTTCAAAACCTTACAAATATTTGTGATACAAAAGATTAGATTATTGGTTAGAAAAATTATAATTCATGAACAATGATTGCGACAACTAATATCATTGTTTTAATAAATTTATGGAGACAATTCATGTTCTCTGAGTCGGTTCCAAATAAATATTTCGCACCTAGACTAGACCTAAGACAATATCTTTTGCCATTTTCCAACTGCACAATTCATTTGATTACTAATCGTATTGTTACAAAAAACAATAAATTTGGAGATTGGTACGACTTCCTCCCAAGCTCAGTACCAACAATTATTGCAGGATATTTTTATTTAGAAGTTGACAAGGGTCCGATGGTTTGTAACAACGAGAAATTATTTTCCTACATGGTTCATTATTCTGAATTCAAATTTCGTAGAAAGTCTTACGACAAGCTGGCCTGCTTACTGCAGATTTACATTGATCCACCAACATGCAACAGTTGGACTGTAAACAAGAAAGCTATCGTAAATGAATATGAAATGGAAGATCTATTTCATTACGTTTTCCCAAAAAGTTTCATGCATTTGTTGCTTCCCGAACGGAAATCTAAACGTTTCATAGGACTAACAAAAAACCACTGGTTTTTTGCACACGTTCAGATATCAAGACAACCCGGTGAACCCGCCAATTACGCAACTACAACTTCGATATTTTATTTCATTAATTACGACATGTGGCCTTTAGTAGTTCGAATATCTGTTCGACCCGCCAAATTTCTTCTCACTCTCACCTATAGCCGTACACAGTCCACTTATGTTGTTGAAAGCTCCTTTATTATTCAAAGGGAACTCTGGTACACTCATCAATTACAAAAGGAAATAGACAATAAATGTTTTTCATTCCATACGGGGGAAAGTAAGCTTTGTTGGGAGGAAATAATGAAGGACGTCAACGTTCTACGTGCAGTACCGTTTGAATACTTGGGCACAATGATGGAGATGTGGCGGTTATTTCAAACGCCCTCTCGCGTGCCAGACAGAGTGCTCCTATCCACTAATATACATGTGTTGACTAAACTGAGAGCCAAAGTAGTCCATATAATGTTTCCAAATGCAACTAACTGTTGAGGGATACAAAACTTCGGCTGGCTCCAGTATATTGTTAGGTATATCACCCCGTCAAACAGGTGGCGGTGTGACATTTCTTGGGCCGAATCCAATCAGCTTCATATCATGCTCGCAACTTCGCAAGTCACAATATTACGCGGCAGGTGGTTTGATTTCTTCATTCGACATGCACACCTGGCTGCTACTACTGTTGTTTGCTGGGGCAACATTAGTAGTTCAAGGTCGTATACACTGCCATAAGCAACTTGTCTACGACCACTTCACGTTTCTGTACAATATTCTACTGGGTCTACCATTATCCTTTCTGAACAAAAACAAGATAATGTTTCTCCCGTGGGTACTTGCCGGAATCCTGCTGTCAAATGAATACCGGGGGGATAATATAACAGAACTGGTAGCGCGTTTCCCCCCACAACATTTGGACACAATCGACGAATTGATACAGCATAACTTCTCCATATACTCGGAAGGTTATCGTCCGTTCGTTCAGTTAGCGCTGCGCTACCCGGAGAGTCATGCTGACACAACAGGGGATGTTGCCACAGAATGGGGTTTGATTTATGCCATTTTAAAGGCCGAAAATGTCCCGGCAGTTAAGTCATTAAAGCCACTAGATGAGTTAGTACATACTCCTAAAACTGTCGGGGAGGTACTACAGTTCGTACCAGAAATAATCATGAAAAAATTGGCAAAATGTAATAATGTGGTTTACGTAAATCATGAAGAACAACTGGCAGAAATGTATTCAAATCTAAAAGCGAGTGAATTACTAAAAAACAATGCAGACATTCATATTTTTGGTCAGAAGCACTGGAAGGCTTTCTACCAATTCATTTTGAACCGTATAACGGAAGCGGCTGAAGTATTTCAAAGAAGGTTGCATGCGTTGACGCAGTCTGGGTTGCTGGGCTATTACGTTGCCCGGGAAAATGACGGGAGGTCAATAAATGTTAGTGTAGACATGAGAAATTACAAAGCCCAACGCGAAAGAGTATTAGCCAGGCCAGAACCTTTGTCGCTTACGACCAACATCGTAATTGTATTTGTGGTCTACTTTTGCAGTATTGTTCCGGCGACACTGGCTTTCGCCGTAGAGGTCAGGGATAAAATCATTGCTTTATGCGCTGATTCCTTAGTGGTAGTTGCAATCAAAGATGTATTTTTACGAGTTCAGTCCTGTTGCGATAGAGTGTACAATTGCCTATACCAGCCAAATAAAGTTACAGTTTTCATTGCACCAAATAACTAGTAAAAAGCTATTTTAAGTAGGTGTTGCGGTAATATTTGTTTTAAGTAGCTATCAAGTTGGTCGGAGCTTTGCTTTCTTAAGTAGGGCAATGTTGTTAACCTCCGAAATTGGAAAATTGTATATACAGAAGTTTTAAAAGTGTGTTTGTAAAACATTGCGCCGCCAGGTCTAATTTGTAACTTTGTGTGTACTTAACTAATTGAGAGCTATTAGCCTACTCTCTTTCATTTTCTCATAAAATATTAGGTGAACGTCATTGTATTAAGACACATCCTAGATGTTTGATGTGAATGGTCATTTCAAAGCAAAGTTAAAGGTTCCTCCAACATAGCTTCACAGTAAGGTAAAGTGGAACTATTTCGTCTTACAATATTTAAAATGAATTTTATTTGTGAAAAAGCCAAATTACTTTTTTAAATGAATATGCATTTATTACTTGAATGCAAATCCAGAGACTTATAATGAAAGAAAATAAGCAAGATATGCATCCTGGTGGCGCCTGTGTACTACTGTTTTGGAAATATTTTAGTAATAAACTGCAACATTTCAAGATTTCAAGATTTAAACTTTCATAGATTATAAGAAAGAAATATACAACCGAATCGACAATCAATAAAGTGGAATTCTCTACAGTATGGCTTCTAAACCTCGTCGTTTTGGAGGTAAAGTGTAGTATAAATGTTCAAGGGCAACATTATCTAATATTTTTAAAATTTGGGCAATACAAACTTAAATTTTAAATATGTTTAATATTGTGCTTTTATTTTTAAGTTCCTAGTAGTTTGTTCCTTTTTTTAGACAAAATTTGATGCAAAGCGGTGAACAATTTATCTCCTTGGAATGACACCGGATAATCGTTTAGGACACTCTATCAAAGTATTAACTATTTTCTGTGATGCACTACACAACAACCTTTTAATTATATTCTTGAAAAGCGAATAGAGGTGAATGTAAAGTCCCTGTATTCTTGATTATAGGTTTCCCTATGGGCAGTTGCAGTTTCATTTCATTAAACTTCTTAAGATGACAGAGGGTTCGTTAGATTAGGATACATAATAGTTCACACACAGCGATTGATAAATGGGGCATTTTAAGTCATGTATGTACAAATCCTCATTTGACTAATAGGAATTACTAAAAGGTAATACATATTACCGTCTAAAGATACTTAATGATAAGATGAGTTAATATTTACGTGTAATTAAGCACTCTCTTCAAAATAAAGCTAAATATGATATTATACTAATACATAGGAGATGGACGAAGTTAAAAAAGGAAAGATTAACAAACGATACGTGATCATATACATGACAAAATCATTTCAATTTATACGTAGTCGATAAATTTGTTTTATTTTATTGTGTTTTTGGGATTATTTTAAGCTGTACTGCACTTACAAAGCGTTTCAACGACTTTTGAAAAGCGGTAATGGGATACCAAATAACGTATGTTTGTGAGCACTTTTAATATTAAGTAAATGAGAGAAAGGCGCTCGCAATTTACTTATTCCGATTATGAGATTAGATTAATACCATATCAATATTTCATCAAATGGTTTCAAAAAGCGTTGAGCCTAAATGTCATATATTATGACTCATAATCTTCAAAGCTTTTGTTTTAAACATTTTAGCTGAAAGCACAATATCGTTATTTTTGTCCCACGGCCATTCTATTGTTTTTGACAAATTTGAGATGAATTCAAATCTCGTTGGTCAATTACTTTTCCGAATGAATGCACGAAAAATATGCAATTCTGCAATCTGTTTACTTCTTTTGGATATGGAGATAAAAAGTAAGGCAAAGTAACATCGATTTTTCCTTTTTTCCATTTGCTGATACATTACTATGATTACCTTTACAATACACATGAAAAGTATAAGACGTTTTATGTATGTGTGTGTAAATGTGGCAATGCCCTGTCACGGAAACACAGAAAGAGTGACTGCATGTTTAATAGATGTAGGAAAATATGTTTCGTATTTAACATTGTTTTACAAATGCAATTAAGTGTAAGCAAAGTTAATATTAAATTTTAAAATGACAAATCTTAAAATCAATCCTTCCTTTTCCTAAATGGAATACTAAATGCTATTGAATTCAAATATGAAAATGATTGTAGAATTTAAAGTTGCCACAATTTTGAAAAGAACGAACAATGTCTACATATTTAACGATGGCGTATTTAAACTCACATCGTCACGTACCCATATGCAGTAAGAAAAATGGTTTGCACGATAGTGCAAGGAGACCATTATTCGTGTTTGTATTTAATG
The DNA here is from genome assembly GCA_027744055.1 of Callyntrura sp. NNG-2020. NCBI lineage: Eukaryota > Metazoa > Arthropoda > Collembola > Entomobryomorpha > Paronellidae > Callyntrura > Callyntrura sp. NNG-2020. The sequence goes on from JAHZNE010005623.1 coordinate 10,688, forward strand.
CATCTAGAAAATATTTTTTTCATGAGACTCCTAGCATTGTTATTCCTGCTTAATACATTCGATCAACATGTATCTCTTTGAAAAACTTCATGCTCTATAACAAGTACAATTATTTCGACATCAAAGTCATTTTTCAGCTTTGATACGATCCAGATTTTAACTAATTTTTTTCTGAACATAGTTTTTAAAATGGCTATCAACATCTATGACATCGTTTATTTATCTTAATCTGTCTGCCATCCAGCTTGATTTAATTTTATTCAGAATTGTATGGGAGACAAAAAATCAATTTCAAAATTGTGGTCAAATTATTAAAACTGAAATATCATATTACTACTGATAAGCAAAAAATAATTTACTATGAAGGAGAAAGAAACAGCAAAAATAATAGTAGTACAATTCTACTAAAATAACGCAAAAAATAGAATAAAAGCACAAAATAGAAAAACTAAGCCATATGCATACACTAATGAGATTACCCAATGCTTTTGTAGCGATATATCATATTATTAGGTCGCTGTGTTTATCCGCCATTTTTACCTCTCCAAAAAGCATTTTGCATACAAGTAGACCCTATTTATGTATGTAATTAACTTGGCTGGCAGAGATAACTTATGTATTATACAAACTGCAATAGTTACGGCCAACTATACTTTTGGCTTTGTAATTTCATCTAACCAAAGTATTAATAATGACATGTTTCCAAAAGTAATTATTGCATGTATATACTTCATGCGAAAATAATACTATACGGAAGCAAATCTGTGTACTTGACATTAAATACGAATGTCAAATTTAGAAAATCAATCCACCTATTTCAGCTGGTTATTACGATGTAATATTCATTTCAAATTGATTTTGAATGTAGATCTTCTCGATATGACAAAATGAACCCTTCTTGGCTCATTTGTGATATCGGAAGATCTTGTTTTTATAACCAACTTTTTTGTACACGACCAAACATTTTTGTTACACTATATTTAAAAAGGACGAACTTAAACAAGGATACCTAATGGCAGCTGCCTTGGATGTACATCTGCCAAACTTAAAAATTCATAATTGTACTTGCATTAGAAGTAAATGTGAACCCGGACGGACGGCCAAAATACTAAAAAGCCATACCTTTTCGAATAATATGTATGTAGCGGGTCCAACAAATTTATCTATCTAACAAATAAAATTAAATCTTCCAAAACGATTAAGTATGAACATCCAGTTTAAAATAGTTATTCCAACAGTGTAAACCTAACCGTTAACATTTCAACATGTTTAGTCCCCAATTTTACAAAATGGTGACGCAGGCCCTAAAGCTTGCCAAAATGTTTAATGTCACATCCCTCCGATTTGATCCAGGAAAGAGGCGCTTCTACCTCGACAATGACCCTACGATTCATCGCAAAATGAAAATAAATTTCTTGATTGCAGCAATATGGTGGGGTGCAACCCTTGTCAAAGTGTGTTTGCTCTACCGCAGAAAAAACATTGATATTATGAACATCACACTGACTTTTTTTCTTTGGCGGAACATTGATGATAATTGCGCTAACCGTTTTCCTGGTCTTTGACAAAGATTCCTGCATCGCAGCAAACGGGATGTTTGGATACTTTCGATATCTCCATGGTAACCATATAATCGTAGTAATTCATTTCCTTTCCATTTACAGGATGCTACATGTCTCCAGGATATTCTGAAAGGCATTCTAGAATAAACTGGATTCACGACACAATTCAATATATCTTTGCCGTTACTTTGGTCATCTTAAACGTCGCCGTGTGCATCTTTCTCTTTGTCGATCCTCTGGAAGTTGTGTTTGGTGCATCTCTAGCTCCTCCGGAATACCTGCCTTTTCCTCTGAAGGTTATCCTGATGCTCCTTCATGTGCATCTCTTTATTTATTTACATGTAAATACGCTGGTGATTGGTAGTGCCGTTGGCGCCTATGACTTCTACCTAACCTATTTCTACACCACGGAACTCCGACTGGGTCAGAACTCGGAGAAATATTTGACGTTTGTCACTTTACGTGGTTCCGCTACCGCCGTTCGGCACGTGACTCGGGGATTCCAACTGCTTCACCAATATTTTATGGATATCTTTGGTGTCTACATTCTGGTGATGAATGCGGGTTTCATGATTTCCGGTTTGTACGTAAACTTTGTACTAATTCGGTATTGGGATCAGCTCAGAATATTCGCCAAGGTGCCTCTGACTGCAGGGGACTTTCTGGTTCTGGGAATATGGACCACGATAATGGAAATTGGAGGAATATTGTGTTCGCGGGGAAACAAAGTACTTAACAGCTGGAAAGGGGACAAATGGGGATCCGCCCAAAACAACAAACATATGACGTTGTTCAGGTTGTCCTGTAAGCCTATCTTGTTGAACTACGGAACCCAATTTGTTATTCGTAGGAACAGCCTGTTTATCTTCTATCGGGGAGTCACACGAGGAACATGTCGAGCTTTGCTAATGACGAAATAATACAATAAAGCTACTCACTGCGTGAAACTATGGTTAATTGTTGCAATATTTTGCCATAAATTGTATACCTTTCTGTTTAGCGGTAGCGGTAGTAGATTAAAATATTTGCGGGATTGGTATCGGTAGTAAAACCTAAATTTTTTCCTTAAAAATGCCTTTAAATATGCATATATTGCAGTCTAACATATAGGCATTTCAGATAAAAGGCAATGAATTATTTATTCTGATAACACTAAAGCTTCAATATTAATGCAAATATCAGTACCAGTACTGCTGCATAGCTCTGCATTTCACCAACCTCGTCAATTTATTTTAAATGTGAAAATCATATTTTCGTGCAATTTCCTACTTGAAAGTTATATTTGACTTACTGAATGTTAAAGATATTGCAAGGGAACGGTCTTTCCATGATCACCCCAGCTAAGGTCCGCGTAGATACAAGTGATCCCTCGCTGTATCTGTAAAGAAGAAAGAGATATAATAAAGGAGGCTGCTTCAGTGTAGCTGAGGCAGCCGACTAGGAGACATCAAATATA
>JAHZNE010005624.1:0-18665 GCA_027744055.1 Callyntrura sp. NNG-2020
AATTTTTATTTTTCAAAAGTACGAGAACACCTGTATTGGTATTTTGGTATCATAGTAGCATTATCTTTACCCATCTTGGTAAGCCGTTAACTTATCCTGTATTGTGATTAGAAAGTATTAGAAACAAGACGCCGTTTGTTATGAAGGTTTCAAAAAGTTTGCACGTATTTCTAATACCCAAACAGTCAACTGTTTATGTATATTGTGTAAAATAAGATGGCGTCATGGGAAAAAACCACTCAAACTACTGTCACTACAAGTTACGAGAAATGCAAATACACGAAATATGTTCTTGGGAAGTTTAAAATTAACAACAAATTAACCTCAATTGATGTAGTCTGAAGATCAATTGCATTAACAATGTAGTCACGGCAAATATTATGTTAACCTTACATATTGAACTAAAATGATTACCCAATAGAAACAACATGCTTCTCTTGACAGTATTCCATAAATTACAGACCAATATATTTACTCCCGGGGTTTCCTGCAGAAAAAGCGACCCTATGCAACGACTGAAAAATTGTCTTATCAAAGAAGGTGAAGAAAGTGCAGGTATTCACATGAATAAATGTATAAATGGTCCTACTATAAATGTGAAGAAAGCATACCTTCACTATTTGGTACAAAAAGTTAATATCTGAGAAACTTACTAAACCGCCAAAGTTATTGGTGTTTGAGGTGTTTCAATGTCATTTTACTACCGACCTTGTGTTGTAACTTTGTAACTCTGAGGGTTGTATCATGCTCATGCTGAGACTGGTACTGGACTGGACGTATTGTTAACTTATAATAGAATGCTTTCGGTATTATTAATGAGTTTTTTATGAAGACCTTGAACTAAACTTTCCCCATAAATTTGCTGTCGCTGAATGATAGCTGCAAGGCACACAGGCGGTATAATTATGTATTATAATAAAGCTACCATTTGCAATATCATAATAATATACGATTCCCATTTCATGGAAACTCCCAGGGAATTCTATGCAATTTTTAGTAAATCTGACATGACGAGTCACTCACAAGTAGCCAGAGGAATATTAAAATAACTACGTAGCTATACCTACCCGCTTTCATGATTAAGCAACGATGTAACCCCTAACAATATGTTAGTACTAATAGTAGTAGTTTAGTAACACAAATATACAAATACATGTTTTATAATTTGTATTATTAATCTTGTCATGAATGAGCTCTATCTTAAAATATGCAACTGCTGATATGCTGTAAAGTGAAAGACCATGTCACAATTGAAATGCATGAAGTATTGTATATAAACTGAACATAAATTTATATCAACATGTGCTATAAATGCAAGAGATTGGCTATTTGTTTCGACTAAAACATTAACAAACAAACGAAACAAAACACTTTGCTAAAAATCTGTAACCCGGTCACGTACATGTACTTACCTTAAAAATGTATTTCATTTTGGGGAATAATTGTAACGGAAATCGAATAATCGTATCGATATACAATGTAAACAGTAAATACAACTCACTGTACTACAAAAACAAATTTAAGAACAATAAAGCGGTACCTAACCTACTATGAACTACAAATTGGTTAAATCTTTTCTTTTGCGATTATTTAGGATAAAAGATTTTGTAGGTTTTTAACGTTAATAATTAGGCTCATGAAAATCCCTATGCATTTAAAAATAATGTTTTTGGTTTAATTGCTAAAGGATCTGTCACTGCCAAGAAGTTGGGTGGGTATTTCTAAATACGATCATTGCATTTTTTTATTAAAAAAAGGAAAAATGCCAATTTTGATAGTAAATTCCATTGAATGTCAGAAAAATGGAAGTTGCAAGAGGTTTCACAAAATAAGCATATAAATCATATTAGAATGTACTGTATCGCTGTATGGATCGCTGGAGCATGGAGCAAGTAATGTTTTGGCACTACTTTCTTCATAAAATATTTGCCTACGTGACTCCAAGGCATATTTATCCTTCTATATATTTGCCTTTTTACTGAACTCGCAGTATCTTAACTTATTTTGGACGTTAAAAAACTAATTCAGACACGACAAGATTTATGGGAATCTTAGATATACTTAGCTCAGAGTTGCTTCTACTGCCGTAACTGTCATGACTACAATACATATTCTGCTATTTTTTTAACAGATACCATCCCACTGTCTACATCACTTTCATCGCAACATGAAATATTAACTAATGCAATTAAAACTTCATGTCATATTTAAGTAAAAAAAATTGTAACAATTATTTCAAGCTATTTTTATATCAATATAATCCGTATAATTGGACAGTGCTTCGTAAACTCAACTATATCTGTCAGGCAATTGCATAAACGCTGTTAATGTAAATGAAGAGGAAAAATCGTGCGTTACATAAACTAGAGCTTTTCCCCTCTTGAAACGGTATCAACTATCAGCTATCCGAGGACCAGCAGAAGCAGTACCACCCCCCACAGTACACAGTATAAAACCGGTCTGTTTCACTTAACCGTGTTGCAAATATCTGAAGATTGTTGCCTCTTTCTGGGATGAGGAAATTTGCTGGTACGACGTTGTTCTAGACGTACTCTTATAGAGCCGCTAATATAACCAGAACTACATGAAAACAATACAACAACAAATTTTATTTAAAACGAGTTTTTCTGTTTGATTTTGTTGTGAAATGGAATGTCGGAAGAAATGTGATGGTGTGTGAGCGTAGTGTGTCTACATGTTAGTCTAGGTAGATGCAATGACCTGAGCAAGAAGAGGAAGGAATATGCAGATGTGTTTATAAACCAGACTAATGAGTAATGAAGATGATAAATGATCATGGTCAGGCAGTTTTCAGCGATTATAATCTTCAATTTCAAAAACTAATCAACAAAATAGTAAATCGGTATTTCATTTTCTTTCTTTTTTTACTTTTCCACTCTAAACTGGACATGAATTTACAACAAGAATTATGCAATAATTCATTTACTTTGCTTTAAAGTTGTGTACAATTAGCAAAAAATTGTTTGGATATGATTTTGATTTGGCAATAAATATTAAAAGTCCTCTTGAATATCACTTGCCTTCAAAGTGCTTCGTCTTTCTCTATCGCACATTACCCCTATTAGTTGAATACAGTAAGTTGTTGTTCTTTTGATGTTGTTCTCTTGATATCACCGTCATCATTACCATCCCCAGCCATGGATTGGGGCATGCTTAATAAGGACAGGTGGACCAGGTTCAGGGAAATGAGGTCTTTGTGGTTTGCCCCATGCTGGACCGTAGTCGACGAATTTAAAGTGTCCCTTTTTTCCTTTGTACCAACCCCAGCCCTTTCCATGTACAGGGGGAATCCACCCCTGCGAAAACACGAAGCAGAACATCATAAAGTAATTAATGAATTAACTAATTAATTAATCAATCAAATTAATACAATTACCTTCCATCCAACTTTAACTCCGTGAGTGGTAATTTGGAATGGTCCCCAACCGCCCTTCTTCTTGCCCTTCTTCTTCTTCTTCTTCTTCTTTTTGCCCTTTCCGCGACCACCACCTCTGGCCCTATCGGTCCAGTATTCACTTCCCAACACGGAGTAGGGAGTTGAAACCAAGGCAGCGCGACCGTCGGTAAGAGCCTCCGATGAGCCGACGGGAACGAGCTGATAAACTGATTGGTAGACAGGATAATCTCCCTCGCTAAGGGGTTCCTGTTCTCCAGACGTCCAGTAGCCTTGAGCGTAGACTCCAACGAGACATACGCTTACAGCCACCAGTAGTCCCTGAAAAAAGGTATAAAACAAAATAAATTTCCAGGAATGTAATCAACTTTTTGAAATTCGTTTTTACTTTGAAGAATTTCAACACTTACGAAGACTGTCCTGGCGTCCATATTGCTAAAAACCTAACTTTGTTGAGCAATCACAGAGAGAATTCTCATGCGCTGTTACCTTGAGCAAAGAAGAAAAGAGAATGAATTGAAGGTGCTCTTCACCTCCGCATCTTCCCGACCATCACCATCAGATTATTGTTATCATTGTAGATGCCCGTAAAAACTGGTCATCATCCCCTTTCACATTCACTAACGTATACACGTATTGAAAAGCAAAGGGCATCATCTTCATTATCATCGTCATCATCATCATCATCATTCCCCGTTTCATTGCACTTTACACACACATCCATCTGGTCCAGGTTATAGTTCCGCAACTTTTCTTTCATCAAAACACCACAACCTGTGACCAAGCTTGAAGGATATGAAGAAACTTTTTTAATAAAGAAAACCAGCTTCAGAGCATCTACGTACCTACAACAGCTACCACCTACCTGTGGTACTACCAGCATTAACTACGACGAATACAAGTACGGTAACAGTACCCCAAATGAAAGCACACCACCTCAGAACATTAACATTAAAAACTTTTCAGGCATCATCAGTGCTACTGCTTACTTTCCATTTCGAAGTCAGAGTTCATTGTACTTGGCAAGTAGTAGTGGTACCCGGCAAACCCACCACCTCATCTTTAGGAATCCCACTGTATATTATAGCATTACGTTTGTACTTTTATTTTGAACAGAAAGCGAAAAAACGCCATGAGTCAAGCAGGTATGCAGGTACAGATGCGTCTACGAACAAGATCTTTTCTCATGATCTGCTTTGCGCATCTCAGGTGTTTTTTCCTTAATTACACCAAGAACACGTCTTAAAACTGCTTAACAAAATTATAGCTGCTTGTGCACTCCCATACCTACCCTTTTAATTGTAATTTTTGTATATCCGACTAGCTGAAGAGCGAAAAACTGTTGTTTTGATAGAAACGAGACATTAGCTGCTTAATTCTTTTGATTACCATAATAATCGCTTTGAAACATGCACTACATTGTCTTGTCATGTGTATAGGTAATGTTTTTTTTTGAATAAGCGTATAATAGGTATATATCCATTGTCGCTGGTCATTATCATATGCACATATGTACCTACATATTTCTATATCGCAACCTACCATATGCCTATCACTTTTCCGCGACGATGGTCTCTTTGCAAATAGGTAGTCCGCATTTTTTCTGCTTTTTCTCTCTACGTCTTGGTACGCTTTTACTGTAATGCTGGGTAATGTTGTAGTGTTTTTATTTGGCTCGTTTCATGGTACAAGGAGAATGTGATTTTTGGAGAAAAGACCGGTTTCTCGTAAGCTAAAAACTTCAGGCTTTGTCCTGTTTTACTTCAGCCTGGTTGCTACATCTTCTCGTACGGTTAGTTAGGATGATGACGATGACGATTACGGCGATCAATGCGAGCTTGGGTAAAAAAGCCACAAACACTCCTTTGCTCATTCTCAGGTCACTGCCACTCGCAGCATTTCCCTTCACTCCTTTCCATTTTTATACGGTTCTTTTAATAAATTACAACTCCTGCCGCGTTAACCTGTACATTTCCCGTGCCACCAGCATAGCAGCAGCAGCAGCAAAAAAAGAAGCAAGTACATTCAATATATGCAAAGACGAAAACATTAATTTTACAATAATATTTTCCAATTAAGTAGTCAATGCAAGGCGTTCAACATTCCAATTTAATCATATTAAGCAATATTGACTCATGGTACTTGCATATTTCTGCGGTGACGGTAAATATGTTGATGGATAAATTTATTTGTGTGTGGGTACCAGTCACCAGCTTGTTCCAAAAAGCGGGTGTCAGTCAACAAAAATGTCAACAAGGTATAAAAAATCACTTTTCCCGAGAACACGACACGAATGTTGTATGACAGGGAATCGCGTTGTCTGAAATGAAGCGAAATCAGTAAATATTTTTGCTTCATTTCTTTCTCGTCATTAATAACGACATGGACTTTTTCCCTATTTTTTGTCTACTAATTCGAGTCAAAGCCGCATTGAAAGTTGTAAGCACACTTTAGAGGGTGAAGAAAGAGAGCACGCAGAAGTACTCGGTACTCCCAAAGAATTCAGTTCTTACCCACACATTTCGATACATACTTGTATAGATAAGAGCAGTTAGGAATATAATGTTTCTATAGAAATTATGTAGCTATTTTTGTAAGACTCGTCTGTAAAAATACTCTGTTCATCTTTGAAAAGATGGCATTCACTCCATTCTCCCTCTTTCTTTGTACTACTCCTCCATATGCCGTCCTCCGCACGGCAGCATGTATTGTTTTGTTGTTTTGTGATAAGGGAGTTGGGGAGACAAAATGAGTGACTAAGAATAATTGGGTTGAATATGGATCGCATTGGATGAGAATAGAATGGAATCCCGATATTCTCTGGCAGATTTCCAGCAAGTGAGCTAGTTCTGCCTGCATTGGAGAATGAGGCGCATTGCATGTATATCTGTACTCTACACAATCCCTTGTGTCAAGTCCCAAATTGGCATCTTCCGTCACATCCCATCTCTTGCAATCCATGCCACATCATCATTTCTCTTCTTCCTCCTTCCTGCTACTGCTCGCTGTTAATACCAAGAAGTTTTAAAGTTTGCTTCTCTTCTTCACTGTCGGCTCGTAATCTCAATATTATTCCTTCTTGCCGGCAGTAACATCAATGATACGTTTGTAATTATATTGCCATGGCACTGTTGTCACGGTATCCTCCCCAAACACGTCCTGGCGAGTAAAACCAACACAGATTTTTTTTAAACAAAAACGACTATTCGAGAAGCAAGGAAGAGGAAAAATGCTGGTACGCATTGTTGCGTCTATTGTGCTAAATGAACATGCCCAGGACTACAGAAGAAAGTAATCTTAGGTATCCCCAAGTCAAGGCAAAAGAGTCTCGCCAGAAATGCCGGTATCAATACATGTATGTTTTTGTAGTGAAACAGTTGCAGAAAGCATTGAGTCATGAAATCCGAATTTATAGTTTTTGTCTTTCAACTTACTTTATTTTTAAACCCCACGTTTCCACGTACTACAAGATACGGTATCCAGGAACCGGAAAGATTTTCATGTATTTCTCAAATATTTCCGGTATTTCGGCCAGCATACTAAATAATGCTAATACCATTACTTCATGGTAGATGTCATTTTTCTAAAAATTAATGAAGCATTCATTTCATGAGATATCATTCATTTTTTATTGAACTTAATGTACAATAACCTGACTTGCCATGATTGCGTACCCTCCTTCGGGTCCAACGAGCCGCTAGCGTTTTTATCATCAGTTTGAAAAATGAAAGAGTGTTCTGAATCAGACATAGTCAAGTATAAGACTGTATAAGTAGACGAGGGTTCGATAATGATGCAAAAACTTTTAAAGCAGTAGTGGTGGTCCAGCCAACTAGAGATCTGAGATCTGATACTTCATTTCAAATGGAAAAGCTAACTGATAAAACAGACGGAGTTGATACAGTAATTTTTCTGTTGTTGCAAATGGCAACATTTGAGCATGTCATTGCCATAATTTCATTCCCCATCGCCATGTATTTCAAGGATACACATCCCACATCCACATCCCAATTCTATATCCCACTTTCAACTGCTGAAAATTTAAACTAATATCTTTTCTCTCCCTATGTAGTTAATAGAAGTAAATGGCTTGGACTCTTTGCTAGTTCACACATCATTCTTTTTAATGCCGAAAGGATTCCTTTGAATTGCTGCTTGCTGGCATTGTACGGCGCGACAGTAGCAATGCGACTGACGAGGAAAAATGGCCTTTGCTTTGCAGTGTACAGGAGCATTTGCAACGAAATTTGCATTTGTAAAGAAATTTTTATTCGATCTCAAAGAGATGCTTTGCCTGAAGAAAAACTTGTTTTTATGTCTCCTGTGTCCTGCCACCACCATATATATTTATAATGCAAGACACGCTGCAGGCTTTACTTCACAGGTTTCCAGCTTATGCTACAGTAAAACCGGTAAAGAAGGAAGCGTGTATGATTCAAAGCTAGTGTACTTCTGCTAGTGCTTTTCACGCGTCCCAACTAGTACACCGCCGCGATGAGCATGTAAATGAATAAGAAGGAAAGATACAGCTTCATTCTAATTATTTGAAATGTTCGGAACCTCGTTACTCCCCCGAATCCCGAACGTAGTTCCAACTCGTTCCGAAAAACAGGATGGTGGTGTTGTTGGTGTGGTGAGAAAAGCCCCCGACGCGAGACGACCCCTCACAATGTTATAAATAACCCTGAGAAGTAGATGTAACCCCGCAGAACAGCTTTCGACCCGTAAGTATACTTTTTCACCGTTTTGTCTTCATTTTTATGTCGTGTAATTACCGAATCAACCTGTGCATTTCCAGCTCTTATCTTGCATATTGCATTCCAGAATTAATAAAATTTGGTCAACTAAACGAGAGAAAAACAACTTGTTAAGTTTTTCTTGTCTTGAAAGGATGAAAGTAGAGTAATCCTGTATCAGTTTTAGATTGGAGCTGGGAAGGCTGGAATACATAATTTTTGTATTGTGCTAGTTTCTTGTGAGAAGGTGTTAGTAATTTTTGTTCGTGTTTTCTTGTGGGTGTTTCTCTAGGAAAGCTCAAGGGCTGTTCATTTCCCTTTAAGAGTAGAGAGTGAGGAGTAATTCCAGTGTCTCCTTATTCATTCCGACTTCCGAGGGCGAAGGAACCAAACTAGGCACAGTATTTTTAATTGAAAAGGGAATAACACAGTAAAGGGGCAAGATGGTTATTGAGCAGAAATTCAAAGCAGGTGAGGAGCCTGATCCCACCGAGTTTCTCTTCATCTCCATGGAGATGAGGAGGCAGGACCAGTCCAAGCCTTACGATGCTAAGAAGGCTTGCTGGGTTCCTGATGATAAGGAGGGGTTCGTCCAGGGTGAGATTGAAGGGGCCAAGGGAGATCTCATCACAGTCAAATTGCCCACCGGTGATGTAAGGCATTATCACCTATTCATATTTTTCATTAATTTAATCATAAAGGGAGTTGAATGACACGATCATGCTTTTCTTGTAGAGTAAAAACTTTAAGAAGGACCAAGTCAACCAAGTGAATCCCCCAAAGTATGAGAAAGCCGAGGATATGTCCAACTTGACCTTTTTGAATGATCCATCTGTGTTGCACAACTTGAGACAGCGTTACTATGCCAAACTTATTTACGTAAGTAAAAAAGCATAAATGGTTTTATTTGCCTCCTTTTTTATTTTTCCATCCATTTTTTGTACATTAACTTCATGCAAAAAATCGAAACCATTTACATTCCTCGGAAAAGAGCAAATTAATCAAATACAAACTTTTTCCGTATACTTTTACAAAATACACTTTCTTCCTCCCGAAAACTTGCCCGTGCAAGAGTAGCGTTTGCCAAGCTCAATTCTATTTTTACATGTCTGATCTCACTCGTTTTACCCCTAGTCATGTATCAAAGCGTACATCGTGAAAATAGCAAATGATCGTATCCAAACAAGTTTTACTTGCAGAAATAAACATATTAAGAATATATGTGTACATTGGTTTTCCCTTTCTTTACCTACGTATATATACCTAAGTAAACGCTCCCTACCACTCAGCTTATCGATAAAACTCCGCCCCAAATTTGTCCATTTATTCTGGAAATTTCATTCTGAAAAAATGATTAAACATTCTCCATTGTTTGTTACCTTTAATCTATGATTACAGACTTATTCCGGCCTTTTCTGTATCGCCATCAACCCCTACAAGCGTTACCCTATTTACACCATCAGGGCCATGAAAATTTACACCGGTAAAAGGAGGAACGAGGTCCCTCCCCACGTATTCGCTATCGCAGAGGGTGCCTACCAAAACATGATTCAAGGTGGGTCCATATTTCTATACGGAGAGACAATGGCCAGTCATCTATGTTATATTTTCCAATCTAGATACCTCATGAAACAAATATATAAATATGATATAAATGTATATATATATACCTACGTACGTATAAGTTTTGTAGTCTTATAGAGGACACAGAGACATGATGTTATAAAAAGTAGAGGAATGTAGACCCAGCTAAAGAATTGCCATTTATAGATAGGAACGAGAGTGATTTGGGGAGTGAGGAAATCCGTTTTTATTGTCTCGTTTTCTCATGCTCTGAATCTGCATTTCCCATCTTGTCTATCTCTTGTGTTGTCGTACTTGTTACTCTTTTCTGTGCACTTCGATCAGTTCCAAAAATAACCGATGAGAAGAATTATAATAGGGAACGGCACGGAAAATGTATACAGGAAGACTATTGTAAAGTTTTATGCCGTCGTATTTTGTTGTTCTTTTATTTTCCGCAGCCATTCACTCCCCCTTTCCTTTCGACTTGCAGTTATTGTCTCCTCATTTCAACGCTGCATAAAGAGGAAAATGTGTAGGGAGTAGCAAGAAAGATGTGCGCGGCTAGGAACCTATTATCTCTTTCCCATCGTTTATTGTCATGAGTAACGTCATCACCAATATTGTCCGTATAATGTACATCTTAGTTTCCTAAGAAGTCTCTTTATCTGAGTATATGACTCGGAGTCCGTAATCCGTATGGTGATTGATATATATCGGAAGGCACACTTTTGGCTGAATGCCAGGTTACAGAAACTTGAGAGAAGAATGTGCCTTTTCGTTGTATAGTGAAAGGAAAAAAAACAACAAAAAGGAAGCCAGTCTAGGTATAGGTAGGCGGCAACACGTTCAACGTTTTGTACTTGATATGAAGGATTTTTTTTCGTTTGAAATAACTTTTCACTTGTACTTCGTGAGATAAAAATGGTTATCGCGTTCTTTAAATTGGCCACAGAAAGACAAAAGAAAAAATGAATGAATTAGTTGGTGTTAGTCATTATGTTTTAAACAGAAAATTCCATTAAAAATACTTTTTAAACGAATAGAAACGCTATTTTTTGGGGGCACTAACACTGTAATTTGGTATCTAATTAATACTTTTGCTTTTTTTTACAGATCATGAGAATCAGTCTATTCTGATTACGTATGTCCTTCAATATTTATCCAATTGTATAATTTACAGTAAATGTTTACATGGTAATTAAACTAATTACATCGGTCTTTAAACAGCGGCGAGTCTGGTGCCGGAAAGACAGAGAACACGAAGAAGGTCATTGCCTACTTCGCCAACGTCGGTGCTACTGGCAAAGGCGATGACACCAAGAAGGTGCTGTATTTCTTTCAATTCCATTTCATTATTCATTGATAATGCACTATCTGCTTGTCTTTGAAACTGAAATGTAAAATTTAAAAATTATAAGTAGTTTTAATTAGCCACTGGATATGTCACTTATATGACTAAAACATATAATTTGCAATTTTAATTTCATAATTTTTAATTTAAAAAAGAGTTGCACGTGGTGATGGAAAATGTTTAATGCTAACCATAATTTACAAGATCATTTCAGATACACTGACTAACGTTTAAATATTCTTTCAATGCACATTTAAGGAGGGAGAAGAAGGCCAGGTATACAATTTTAACAAATGCAATGTTAGCAGATAACCTGTGATTGTATTTAAAGAAAACATTTTTTATGGATTTACCGTTTATCGAACAGGCAGTGGAGGAAGTGGTGGAAGAAGAGCCGGTAGTTTAGCCTCAATAGTCTTCCTTAAAAAATGTTAGTATATTTTAGAGTCTCAGACTTTTTATAATTCCTAGATTTTATAAACTCCGTAACACATCCATATGAAAGGAAGAGTACGTCGAAGGAAAGGTAGATAATTACTTCCTTGTGGTTACCAATTGTTGTTTACTGTTTAGGTCTTTTCTGTTATGTCACATGCGGGAGTGTTTTAAAACGTTAAATATGTGTCCACTAAATGTTAGGAATATGTAATTCCAGTCAATCTCCGTAAGTTTTTGTCTCTCCTGAGTGTACGACTATTGAAGATGGGGCTTGATGTACTCGTGCATTTTGCAAAGTAGTAATTGTCTATGCTTAGTTATTTAAATTATGGGCCAATATTATTAGTATGTTCGTCACGATGCTTGCACTAACCCGATGTTACTACGCATATATAATTAGCTGTCGTTAACTTTCTGAATGTTAATCCACCTGCATGCATTCAAACAACTTATAACTCATCTATATGTATTTTTTTATTTATGTGACATGATTCTAAAAGTATACTTGATCTTAATTTTTATCGATGTTATGCCACACAGGTATCTCTTGAGGACCAAATTGTGCAGACTAACCCTGTACTGGAATCCTTCGGTAACGCCAAGACAACGCGTAATGATAACTCTTCTCGTTTCGTAAGTACAATGAACTTAAGCATTAATCATTAATACCACTGATTTTCATTTAAAAAATGATGATTAAAACTTATTAATTGTTTATTTAATATTGACTTGTTCAGGGTAAATTCATCCGTATTCACTTCGGACCCTCGGGTAAATTGGCTGGTGCAGATATTGAGTCCTGTAAGTTGTAAGAGTTATTGAAAGACGTTATGTAACATGTCTAATGAGTTGGCGCAGACTCAACATTAACATATTTATTAACCCCTTTAGATCTGCTGGAGAAAGCCCGTGTCGTCTCTCAGATGTCTGCTGAGCGTTGCTACCATATCTTCTATCAGCTCATGTCCAAATCTGCCGATGCTAAGGGTGTGAAGGCCATGTGCTTTTTGGGAGATGATGTGTACAAGTATCACTTTGTATCCCAAGGTAAAACAACCATTCCAGGTATTGATGACGCTGAGGAGTTCGATGCCACACACGAGGCTTTCGAAATCCTTAACTTCAGCAGCGAGGAACGATCCGACATTTACAAAGTCTCCGCTGCTGTCATGCACATGGGTGAAATGAAGTTTGCCCAAAAGGGGCGCGATGAACAAGCCATGCAAGATGAAACCGAGGAGGGTGACTGCGCAGCTAAGCTTTTGGGCGTTGAAGGTGAACTTATGTACTTCAACATTACCAAACCCAAGATTAAGGTCGGTACTGAGTTCGTCGTTAAGTCGCAAAACGTCAACCAAGTAAGTAATCCATGCATGGTGAAATATGGGAATCATAATGCATTTTATGTAAGATCATATTTAATATATAATATGTCTATACAATATAGTGTCTTTACCAAGTGGGTGCCATGGCCAAGTCCATCTTTGACCGTCTCTTCAAGTTCCTTGTGAAAAAGTGTAACGACACACTGGACACCAAGCAAAAACGTCAGTCTTTCTCCGGTGTGCTGGATATCGCCGGTTTCGAAATTTTCGACGTGAGTCCTCTAATGCATCATTGTAGCAATTTCAAATTCCTAGTGTCGCTCAAATTTTTACTGATTCTTTTCTTCTTCTTTTTTTATCTATATCTAATTATTATAGGAAAACGGTTTCGATCAGATCTGTATTAACTTTACCAACGAAAAGCTCCAGCAATTTTTCAACCATCACATGTTCGTCCTCGAGCAGGAAGAATACAAGAAGGAGGGTCTCGACTGGATCTTTGAGGATTTCGGTATGGACTTGCAGGCCTGTATTGAGTTGTTCGAGAAGGTACTTCAATTAACGATGGGATAAAACAAATAAGTGTATACAAGTACCCTTAAAACTTTCAAGGTTCATGTTTTAACTTGACTTTTGTTAAATCAACAGCCCATGGGTATCTTCTCCATTCTTGAGGAAGAGTCTATGTTCCCCAAGGCTACTGACCAGACCTTTATTGAAAAGCTGAAGGGTAATCATTTGGGTAAGACCAACTGCTTCCAGAAACCCAAGCCACCAAAGCCAGGTTTCAAGGAAGCTCACTTTGCCATTTCCCATTATGCCGGCACTGTGTCATATAACATCACTGGTTGGCTCGACAAGAACAAGGATCCCCTTAACGACACCGTTGTCGACCAATGGAAGAAGGGTACCAACAATCTTGTCATCTACCTTTATTCTGACCATCCTGGTCAATCCTCTGATGCTGGTGCTGCAAAGGGTGAGCCATCTTCAAAAAAAACTAAATTGTATGAAATGTCATTAGTCATTAGTGTATTCAATCAGTATTTGTCTACTCGTCTCTGTTCGTCTGTCTATTGTCGTCGACACCTGCCAATTCAAATATTTTTCTTTAATCGTGCAATTTCGTCCACAGTTTATAGTCACATCACACGCTTATACTATTTTAGCTTTCATGTTCCACTGTCGTTGTGCGGAAGTTTCGTGAAACGTTCAACTTCATTGTCCATACTGAGATTTTTTGAGAAACAAAAACATTTATTTTAAATTAACGTATACAATCTGTTTAGGGAAGAAACCGCCTCCATTAGAACCTGGTCAAAAAGGTGAGCTATGTCGACGTTTTGTCTAGAGTACTTTTTTCAATCAACACACCACACGATGAAGACAATTCAATCGACGTCAATTTTAAAGCGGATTTTTTCATACCCAAATTGCACTCTCACTGGACTTTGGACGACAAAAACTCGTTTATATGAGATATTAATACTTGAGTATCATCCATGAATTATAATCATGACAATTATACAATAACTATCTTCACTAATTTATACTTTACGAATGAAAACTATACAGGCGGTGGTGGTAAGAAGTCTGGTGGCTTCAAAACTGTCTCATCTTCATACAGGGTTAATACAAAATTTTATTTATTCTCGTGTTGCCCCGTGCGTGGTTGATCACCTCTTTCCACATTTACAGACGACACTATATATTGTATCTCCAAATTTTTATTACTAATGGTGATCCTCAACAATTGATTTACGTATGTAGTACCCCTTTTAGACACAACTATATGTTAATTTTGGACCATTGCAAACTTTTGTATCTTTTTCTATAACGGCCCTTTGTTTCCTGCTCGACAAGCTCCACCACTGTTAATGGGATCATAACAATCGTCGTGAACGTTTTGTGTATCGGTAGCCCTTTCCAGCCTCTTATTCAAACCTATATTGTTACCTCCGCCGCATGATCGAGTCTTGAACCACCGTAATATTTAAACCTCGTCAAACTATCTATACATTTTGTCCTTGCGTGGTGTGACCCTTTTAGTAGTGAACGTTACTGTGTGTACATACCCATCCGCTAAAGAAAAACTATTCTGAATGCAATTTCTCCGCCCTTTCTATATCATGGCAGTGTATGTATATCCTCTGTGACACGCTAATTTGTTCATTTGATTTTGACATGTTTTCTAATATTTGTTGGTGTAATGTTGATGTATAATAGGACCAGCTGGGCAACTTGATGACCACCTTGAAGGCTACCCACCCTCATTTCATCCGTTGCATTGTGCCAAACGAGACCAAGACTCCAGGTCTTGTTGATGCCGCTCTGGTTATGCATCAGCTCACTTGTAACGGTGTGCTTGAAGGTATCCGTATTTGCCGAAAGGGTTTCCCCAACAGGATGGCATACCCCGACTTCAAGTACCGTTACGCCATCCTTGCCTCGGCGCAAATGGCGGCGGAAAAGGAGGACAAGAAGTCTGCTGTGGCTTGTTTTGAACATATTGGTCTCAATGCCGACAAATACCGAGTCGGTCACACCAAGGTATACCTATTCGAAAATCGCCACATCTGCTGTCAGTGACGAAAAGTCTTAACAAAATTTTATGACCACAGGTATTCTTCAGGGCTGGTGTGCTCGGTGAGATGGAAGAAATTCGTGACGACAAGCTCGGAAAGATTATTACCTGGTTGCAGGCTGCTATTCGTAAATTCCTCTGCATTAAGAAATACAAGAAGTTACACGACCAACGTCAAGCCCTGGAGATTGTCCAGCGCAACTTGAAGAGCTACATGAAGCTCCGTGTCTGGCCCTGGTGGTCATTCTGGAAGCTCATTAAGCCCACTCTTAAGGTCACTCAGGTTGAGGATGAGATCAAGAAGCACGAAGAGCGTATTAAGAAGGCCGAAGAAGCCCTCGCCGTTGAGGAAACCACCCGCAAGGAGAAGGAAAAAGCATACAAGCAAGCTGTCCATCAAAAGGACAAGATGCTGAAAGAGTTGGAGGAAGAAAAGGCTGCCGCTGGTAATTTCATGGAACGTCACCAAAAGATCACCTCCCAAAAGCACGACCTGGACAAGCAGTTGAATGATCTGCAGTAAGTGTAGTATTTTGAGAGTTTGGCTTCATTTTATTTTGATGGCATATAACGAATAAAATAATTTCACTTGTTCATTAATATTGACAGACGCAAGCTGCAAGCCCGCTTGTCTGAGGCTGAGGAAACCATCGAGTCCCTGAACCAAAAGGCACTCAACTTGGAGAAGACCAAGCAACGACTTACCTCTCAACTTGAGGACATGAACTCAGAGGTTGACCGATCTCGTAACCTTGTTATCCAAATGGAGAAGAAGCAGAAATACTTCGACAAGATCATTGACGAATGGAAGGCTAAGGTTAACGACCTGAGCGCCGAGGTTGATGCTAGCCAGAAGGAAGCCCGTAACTACTCCTCTGAGGTGTTCCGCATTCGTGCTCTTCACGAACAAGAGTCAGAACAACTTGACACACTTCGCCGTGAAAACAAGAACTTAGCCGAGGAGATTAAGGATCTTCTTGACCAAATTGGTGAAGGTGGCCGCAACGTTCATGAGATTGAGAAGGCTCGCAACCGTCTTCAAATCGAAAAGGAAGAGCTTCAAGCTGCTCTTGAAGAAGCTGAAGCTGCTTTTGAGCAAGAAGAGAACAAGGTGCTTCGTGTCCAACTCGAGCTGTCCCAAGTCCGACAAGAAATCGACCGCAGAATCCAAGAGAAGGAGGAAGAATTCGAAAATACCCGCAAGAACCAACAACGTGCATTGGACTCCATGCAAGCTTCTTTGGAAGCCGAAAGCAAAGGAAAGGCTGAGGCCCTTCGCATGAAGAAGAAGCTCGAGACAGACATCAACGAGCTTGAAATCGCCTTGGACCACTCCAACAAGACCAACGCCGAGGCCCAAAAGACCGTCAAGCGCTACTTGCAACAAATTAAGGAGACACAGGCTCAACTCGAGGAAGAACAACGTGCTCGAGATGAAGCTAGGGAACAATACGGAATCGCTGAGCGTCGTGCCAATGCACTTTCCAACGAACTTGATGAATCCAGAACTCTACTGGAACAAGCTGACCGCTCCCGCCGTGCCGCCGAACAAGAACTTGCTGATTCTCGCGATCACTTGAACGACCTTGGTAACCAGGTTAGCCACCTATCTGCAAATAAGAGGAAACTCGAGGGAGAGCTTCAAACCCTCCACGCTGATTTGGAGACAATCTTGAACGACGCTAAGAACTCCGAAGAGAAGGCAAAGAAGGCCATGGTTGACGCTGCCAGACTAGCTGATGAGCTCCGCGTTGAACAGGAACATTCTCAGAGTCAGGAGCGTGCCCGTAAGGCCATGGAGAGCACCATCAAGGATTTGCAAGCACGACTCGAGGAAGCAGAAAGCAACTTGCTCAAGGGAGGCCGAAAGGCTATTGCCAAGTTGGAAGAACGTGTACGCGCCCTGGAATTGGAATTGGAAGCCGAACAGAGACGTCATTCCGAGGGCCAGAAGAACTTGAGAAGAGCCGAACGTCGCGTGAAGGAGCTCGCCTTCCAGGCCGATGAGGACAGAAAGAACCACGAAAAGATGCAAGACCTGGTTGACAAACTTCAACAGAAGATCAAGACTTACAAGAGACAGATTGAGGAAGCCGTAAGTTTTCAGTCACACACCCTACACATCAACAGTGTAATTCCAATTTTAAATGTACATTTTTGCCTTCATTCTGAATATTTCAGGAAGAAATTGCTGCTCTGAACTTGGCTAAGTACCGCAAGGCTCAACAAGAACTCGAGGAAGCCGAGGAACGAACTGAACTCGCTGAACAGGCACTTTCAAAGGTCCGCACGAAGGCCGCCCCCGCTGCAGGACCCCGTGCTTCAATGGCACGTGCCCTGAGTCCAGTTGGCGTAAGTCCTCACTTTAAAATCACTTCAACAGTTTACATCGTTTTCCCAGCATAAAAAAGTAACTTATATTTTTGTTGCTCTTTCAGAGACGACTTGGCCTTGACTAAATCATAGGGAAACGAACAACTGCACGGGTCGAACAACACGAACATCAACAACACCTTTTTCAAAGAACAAAGCTGGAAGATGTAAAAAGATGTATGTATCTGTATTCTCCATTGTAAGATCCCTAATTATAAATAAACGCCACTATAAATATATTGATAGTATGCAAAATGAAGGAAACTGACTTATTTAAAAATAAAGTATTTGTACTACAAAGGGATGTAAAAATTTATTTCTTACCTCATAACGAATTTATTTAAAATGACGGTTGATATCCGCTGTAGGCATGTAATTACGGGTTTTATTAGTAACTTACCTCATGTTAAAATGGACGATTATATATGAGAAGAAGTTTAAAAAGTTGATTTGTTCGAACGTTTTACATAAATCCCTACCTCAATTAATAAAAGCGCAAATTTTGCTATACGATTTCTCATTGGTACATCTATTTGTGATGCATCTGACATTGCGTGCTATAATTTATCACCTGTGCTTGATACGAATGATCACAATCACAACTATTGAATCAACATGCTAAAGACTGCGAAATTTAGGAACCCAACATTATTATGTTGAAACCTTAGAGGAAATAGAGCCGAAACGCGTGTGATTTGTTTTTCCACCGATCCTGTACCAGTGTAACCATACGAATTCAAAATCAGTATATTTTTCTTTAGAAAACTGATCAAACGATGCATAAATTATCTCTAAAAAGCTGAATTAGCACTGAAACGCTGTTGAAAATCCAGTTGTTAAGAGACAACGGTACAGGAGAGTTGAAATAAACAATCAC
>JAHZNE010005625.1:0-17440 GCA_027744055.1 Callyntrura sp. NNG-2020
TAAAATGTGTGAATTAGGTTTACCCCAATGGGATAACCCATGTGTTAGGTTACCCTCAAAAAATTAGGTTAGCGTAGTATACGGCCCCTGCACTATAGTAGTAATAGTATAGTAGTATAATTAATTAATTAAAAAATAATTAACGAGTAATAACATTTAATTTAGAACATGAAATACGGTATTAATATCGAAAATTATCTGGTTATAAATAACGAGTTAAAATACAACAAACAAACTAAGTATTAGCGAGTATTGAATTTTTTTATCATATTAGTTTTTGGAAGGCAAAGTTGAACTTTGGAGGGAATCAATATATGAAAAATAAAAACTTTTAAAATCAAATGCTACAAAGTTAAGAAATTCTGAAATCCTCTGCAATAGTACAAATACACTGGGGCTACTAGGCACTAGGCAGTAGGCTGAAGCCGTATATAGTCTAGCACACGTTAATATTAGCCCGCAGGTTGCAAGTATGATGAGAGGGGGTGTTTACTCTATAGGCATCCTAGTAGAACTTCAGGACAGATGAGATGATGCTAATGCAGTGTGCAGTATTATTTACACTTTTTGGGAGATTTTTGTTGATTATGTATGTACATTTTGTTATTGATATTAATGTGATGTTTTGTATGCATGTATCGGTATTATTACTGGTGAAATAATGTTATTGGCATGAATAAAGTATCATTTATTTTGCCGTTAAGAAGTGTTTAATTCGTTACAAATTGTTGAGTTGACATTGGTGGAGTGGATAAAGTTAAAACTATTGTTGATTTTCTTGTTCGGCATGACGTAGATTTGGATAATCTAATTCCTACAAGTTCGTGGGAGGTTCCCATTTGGTACTCAAAATTTTGGGAGTAGAGTAAGTTTGTAAGTAAGTAATTATTTTTGTTCAAACAACCGAACTTTGTAACGTTTGACTATAGAGTAGATTATCGGTCATCGGTAGGAAACATTGATAAGCTTACAGTAAATTCGATTAGAGGTGAGAACACCAGCTTCCCCCACGACTTTTTAAAGTAAGACTTAAGAATCAACCAATTCCGAAATTTGTGAGTCAAGTTATACAATTTGTATATACTACCGTGGGCTTGACGTACAGGCTAAGTGGAAAGTATGGGTTGTATAACTAGTAGGTTAAGTCTATGTGGTTGTGATTTTTGCCAAAACAAACTATTACACTGTGTAATTAGAATTTACCAACATATTGTACTATTTTTATAATATGCAGGTGTAGAAGTGGAGGGATGGACGACCATTTAGCGTGAATTTCCATTTGAATATAAAATCTTTGCGAGGTTTGACGTTAATGCTGTGTTTGGGCACAAACGTTACTTGAATTAGAGAACACTCAGCTTTATTTGCATTTAGCGTAAAGGATGACTATGAGTGAGGTAAAGGTTATTCATCGAAGGAATCGACCGGGCACGAAAGGAGCGGTAAGCAGCTTTCTTTATAACATTTTTTGCAATAAAATAACATGATTTCTCGACTGTTGTTATTTTCACGTATTTCTTAGTTTATATTAGTGTTAATTTTTAATTATACAAAAGTATTTCAACAGTCAACAGTAGTAGCTAAACTATTGGAACAAAAGACCTAATTATAATTTTTCTGTTCCTTTTTTAGTATTACCTTTTAATTGATGATGTTCAATTGATTGACTGTTTTTAAATAATATTTTTAGGGTTTCAATAAGAGAGTCCTCTCTAGGAAAACTTGGATCTGTTTGCCGAAGAGTGTATAGAATATTTTCTCATGCATATTTTCATCATAAAACTCTGTTTGATGACTTCGAAGCGTCTTCCCACCTATGCAAAAGATTCACCTCTTTTGTCATGAAGTATAATTTAATGTCAAGAGATAATTTAATTGTTCCTAACATGGAAGATGGAGCCGATACAACAGCTACAAATGAAACTGCCACCAAAACAACTGGCCCAACTGCTAACACAACCGAATCCGAAGCGTAATATTTAATTGAGCGGAAACGGTAGTAATGTAGAAAACTATTTGCTTTGCTTTATGGTTGTTCCCAGTTTGAATGTATAATTTTATCCTGGAATAGATGTTTTGTGCATATGTATTTTTATGTGTCATCATAATTATGTAAGTTTTATAATAACGATCTGTTTTATCTTATCTTGGCCCGAGCTCATACGGTTTTATGTTTTGAATGTAACCAACTCAGCAGCCTACAAAAAACCAACGATTCAGTTTTTGTAAAATGCACTTTATAGAAATTAGACAAAGTTGTAATTTTCTCATAATTTGTATTGGTAATAATTTGGTGTGTACTAAATACTAAGTATCGCTATGATTAGATATACAGTTATCATCATTGTTAATGATTTCATTTTCTGTTGACGGACAATTTTCCTTCTGGTCGCAAGCCGGATCAAAGTTTTCTGTGGCATCTTGTTTCGTGGGATCATTTGCTTCAACTTCAGCTGCTTGCAGTTTTAAAAACTTTTTTGGGTCGCGGTGGTTGTACACTTGGTATCTTTATTCAAGAGATAGCGTTTTTAAAAAATTATTGTTTTATTATATATGTTAAATAGAGCTGACAGAAAAATAATTGCCCAATAAAATCTTAAGTCATTTTAATATAAACACAACGTACCCATCTTCATCTTCTGGCAACTTTTCTTGAGATATTAGAATATAAATGGCTGGAACAGATCTAGTAACCCGTATGGGATCCAAACCTTCCATTCTAGGATACCATGTTTCGATTGTTCTAAAAACAAATTTTCATAAGCTATGCAATGATAATGATTTTTCTAAATAGGACGTAAGTTCATGATTCACATGTCACTGACTACATATCAGTTACATGCGATTAAATCCACAATATTACTTCAAAATCGACTGTGTGGTTATTTCTTCTTGAAAACACACACTTACTTTATCTGATTGATTCGAGTAATTTGAAAAATAGGTTTTTTATAATACGTCTTCATTATCTCTACGCAGTTGACTGCTTTAGTAATGTCACGACCTTGCGCTATAAAAACGATTTTCTTCCCCGAACCAAAATTTTTTAAACCTCGATTTGCCAGGCTCTTAACACGTGTACCCCTTCCTTCAATCTTAATTTGAAAATAGGAAGGGTCATTTTCAATATCAAAAGGGAACGGCTCTGAGAGCTGTTCTATCACAGGTTCCTGCTCATAGTTTTCCATAACCTTCTTCTCCAGCATAACAGTGGCCGTTTATATTATTCAAGTGCTCTACGATAAAAAGGTTAACGGCAGTTGCCTCAAGTATATCTTGAAACAAACAGTGCTTGCAATATGCAAGTAATTTGTAAAAGTCGTGTTTTGTATCTTGTATTTAAAAACAATATCAACAGTACGTGTGTAACAGTTAGGATCTACTACAAAAGCTGTTGATGTTACACCCCCACAAGGTTTTTATCGATTGCACAAGGCGGCGGATTGACAATTATCAATTTAAAATATTTGTCAATTATCAGCTAGAATTACTGAATTACACAATGAACTAGTAATCTGCTTGCAATTAAAAAAAACTTGGCTGTGTGAAATTCTTGTAAATAAAATATACCTAACATGAGATCATCTGTTCTATTGTGTTCTCACTCACCATCACATCACTATCACCGGTGTACGCTTGTCGCTTGTACAACATATCATATTGCCATATGTTTTCCGGTTAGAATCCTCCTCAGTACAGCGTAAAAAATACGATCTCGATCATAGATGGGAATAAATTGAGTTTTTTATGTTGCATACAGAGATGCAAAATGGTACATAATACACAGTCCTGTTGTGAGTACTAATGTGAATCTAAATTCCCAATCGCAAACATGCAGGATCAAATATGCACACAACAATATCTCACAAGATCATGTAATAGATTCTAAATTCATGTGCAGTAGTATATTAACTAAATAATTACACAACTATTTGCTGTTAACACATCATTAGCAAATACCTATATATATAAACATGGTGCCAGTGAACTCAGCAGCTGAAACAAATGTGTAATGGTGGTGAATACACGACGTTTTTTTGCACGAGTGCCGAACAGGTCAAGCTTAGAGAGTAATTAAATATTACGCCCATCAGGAAACAATAATTTTTACCAAAGTTTAAATGAAAACCTTGATCAGCAGGCAGTGGGAGGTCTGTGAGTAAATGGATATAGTCTAATAATTAAAAGTTTAATGGGATGGTGATGATGTGATAAAAATGTTTACCGTATATGATTCTCCTTGTCCGCATTTTAGAACAGATCGTAAAATTACCTGACTCACGAGTTAAATATAAGATGCAAGTGAATCTGATGACTCCTTACTTTCTCCGATCAGACTCCGTCGCACTGCTGAGCTGAACAGATTCGCTAATTTTTAGTGTGACATTGCTTTGAGCTGTCAACAAAGTGATGGTGCACCGTGCGTTGACAAATTTACCAAAGTGTCTCCTTGTTTCCAGTTGTCGATCGCAAAAACCAATGCATTTCTTGAGATCGCGTACAGGTACAGCATTACAGAATGGACAAGTGCGCGTTTGGGCAAATTTAATCCAACAGGCTGGATTTTTCTCTTTCACGGGCTCCAGGGCAGACAGAAGGAAACAGTTCACAGAAAGACGTTTATTGGGGTAAACAGCATTGGACTACATTTTTTATTTGTCGTGTATTTCTAAATTACATACAATAACCAACCATTGTAAATCGATTTATTTTTTAAATATTTCTTTTTCAAAGATATGGAATGGACCAAATGTTTGACGTGGTTCAGGACGTAGAAAGGTATCAAGAATTTCTGCCCTGGTGTCATTCATCAACGGTAACGTTAAGGAGAAAAGACCTCTTGACTGCAGATTTGGTTGTCGGTATACCTCCGGTGGTGGAGTCATATACGTCAAAAGTAACAATGGTTCGACCGCATACAATCAAGGCAGAGTCTACGCAAGGAAAATTATTTAATGAGCTAATTAATATTTGGAAATTCAGCCCTGGACTAAAAGGAATACAACAGTCATGTATAATTGAATTCTATGTATCGTTTGAATTCCGGCATGCCCTTGCATCGCAAATGTCGCATGTGTTTTTTAACGAAGTTGTAAAGGCAATGACGGGAGCTTTTTATAACGAGGCCAAAAAACGTTACGGTAAAGAATCCGTTCCTAGTAGAAGAATAGAAATAATATCAAATCACGATAAGCGTCCTTAACTAGTCAAATAAATGTCATCAGAATAAAGAAACGAGAAACAAAATTATATTTAGGACTGAATGACGGTTGGAATTAATATTCATAACGCCATGTAATTTATAACGTAGCAGATAACAAAATAAAAATTATGTAGCTCGTGTATATTTTCTTCTAAATCTTCTATTGTGTTCACACCATTGTTCCGTTCTCATCGCCAATTGTAAATATGTATAACACGATAAACGTTCAACGTATGTATGCTGTGCATCATTTAACGTAAAATAAAATTATAAAGTATAAAAGTTCATATAGTACGAATGAAAAAGTGCACGCCCAGAACTTATGTTTTGTGTAAATTATGCTACATTGTGTTACTCATACAAAATCTAAAGGAAATAATTGAGATGAGTGATGAACACTGTTTATTTTGAAACTTTTTGATTTAATCTTCAAGTCGTGCGTTTAAATATGCTAAATTTTATTGTTTTGTCGACTTTGAGCTTCCAGCACGCTGTGTTTTTACGGTGGTAGAAGATGAACCTAGGTGTTCATGTTTACTCCACACGGTTCTAGGTCCATCATCAATTTTAGCTCCCATTTTTGCCGATTGCGTTTGGAAATATTGCTGTGCGACCTCCTCCTTTCCGGTGTCGCCATCTTGTACAGGTATACCTGCTTCTGGAGATGTAGTTGGTAACACAGGTTGGTCATAAATAGGCTCAATTGCCATATGTGCTTGTGATGCGTTTTGAAACCAAGGGTCTTCCGTCATTTTGTCTAATGCAACCCTCTTATCGGGTTGTGGTTCCAAGAGACGGTACATAAATGCTTTCACTTCTTGACTAAGTTTATCCCTGACCTAAAAATCGTATCGCAATTTCGCAATATTGTTTACACAAAATATACAACTTCGATGTACCGACTGATAAGGGTCTAATGCGAATTTGAAGCACAACAAAGTATTTTTCATTTACATGCACGGTGTCACTAAAATAGTACTAACATTACAGTAACCATTTGCGGTGGGCAAGTGCATACATACCGTGGAAAACATTGACCATGACCACTTTCTCCAGTAGCAATCTATTTTTTGAAAAGTCGACGAAAAGTCATGCTAATTACTACATTAGGGAAACCATTATTATATTAGGGCTTCAAATTTCAGTATGATATAACTCATACTAGTAATACTGGCGAAGAGAAGACTAAATTATAGATTTAATAGATAGAATTAATACAATATTTTCGAATGCATATCTGTATTTATGTCATGACCAGTCACCAACCAGTACGCCATCGTAATAATCATCTCCTTCCCTCACCTTAATAAAAAACTGATAAACCAAAACATCTCAAAGCAAAGCTCATGAATAAGCTCAAAGTAACCGGTAACGCATTGACTATCTTCAAAATTGTCGTACTTAAACAAAGTATTTATCTACATTGAAGGTTTTCTCTCTCACCAACAACTTCATTGGGAGATTTTAATTTGTCCCCATGTAGCTGAATGCGCAAATATACCTGAATGAATTCTGAATACAACACGCTTCATCACATCAGACCCTATCAGTCCTAAGTTTTCTTTGTTAGAGAGTTAGTTACATGTTAAAATGTAATATTTTTGGAACCTTTATGGTATAGCATATTATAAAATAATAAAATGAATACCTACTTTCGATCTAAATTTCCAATCTCGGGTAATCTGCGCTTCATATAGTTTTTTTAAGCTTGCGTCATCGAATGGCATTCCTTTATTTAGCATAATGTACAAAATTATTCCCAATGACCACAAATCCGACAATCTAGGATCATACGCGCTCCCTCTAATTATCTCTGGAGCAGCATAACTCACGCTTCCACAAAATGTCTCCGATTTCGGTTCTTTGTCGGGGTGATAATATCGTGCGAATCCAAAAAACCGTTTATTATTAGAAGCCGACGTACAACGCAAATTTATAAACACCGCGCTACCTATTATACATTTGCATTTGCAGAGAGCACAACTTCAATTTTATTGCTTCTCCAAAAGCAAATTCAAATTTATATGACTGCGTTGGTGGCGTTTGTTTCGTATGATTATACGATTTAGAAAAATGCTGTATTAGAACATGCGTTCGACGTCGGCTTCTATGTCTTCTTTTACCCCGAAGGGTTACTCCTACCCAAAATCTGATATTTTTACGTTGTATGCTGCAGTCAACAGAATGTTTTCGCATTTAAGGTCACGATGCACAATTTCTCTGTCATGCAAATATTTCAATCCTAAATACATCAAAGAGGAAATTATATCTCGAATCAGAACGTGTTGTACAAATTTTATGTAATAAAAGTTGGATTCGACATTTTAATATTCATATTATTGACCTCTGATAAGCTGTGAAAACCATTGCCTTGATTGGGTTTCGTCAACGGCTCCGTTGTTTCGTATAAAGTCCAGTAAATCCCCATTTTCACAATATTGCATGAACAAAAAGTATTTATTTTTGCGTTGCAGGATGGAGTGAACTCTTATCACGTATGGGTGAGTTACACGACTCATTATTTCTACCTCCCGGGGGAAAAACTTCACTATGAAATCCTTTGGAGCTTGAGATCCGTTAATGAGCTTGCACGCGAGACGTTGTTTCTTTTCGGGATTCTTTGGATCACAATAGTCTGCTGTGTACACCTAATTAAAAGTTGCACATGATGATTACTGTTTGGTAATAAAATAGACACCACAGCTGCTGGCATAAAGAATGTCGATTAAAAAGGCGAAGTGCCCCGCTGCTGAGAAAATTAAGAATTTCTTGAATGAATATTCGTGTACTTTAGCATAAGAGCCTTCGCCAATCATTTGATCCAAAATGTAGCCTCGTTTGGCAAGCATTAACTCGTCGGGACTTTTACTCATACTCATGGTGCTTCTTCTCTGAATTAATTGACGGAATCAGGATAAAGAAAGTCGGGCTTCTAGAATTTCCGATGTTAACTGTCACTTGAGAACTCTCATTATGGTATTTATCGTTATGTTTATAGCTTTAAATCCTTGCAAATTCATAGTTTCATTCTCGAATTATTTTGTCTTAGGTGTAATTCAGAAAGATATTGCAGTATTACACGTATTACACCTCCCAACAAGCCAGTTGTGGATGGTTATTGAATTCCAACATTAATGTGTAGTTTTAGATAAGATGTTTCTATGGTCTAACTTTCTTTTCCCGTTGGTGACAACGATCAACGAAACGAAGTCAGACATTTGACATTGACCGGAAAGGGAGATGGAGATCTATCCCCATTTTAAGAAAGTGTTAGAACATTAGCAGCATACTGAACAAGGAAAAGAAGAAACTCGGATACTCGGATCTAACCGTTTTCAGCAGTTAAGTCATATGGGGTGTATAGTTTTCTTAATTTCCTAAAAAATAATAGCCTTAGTGGTGGCACAGGGCAATTGGCGATTAATTTTTGGTAAACAATAAAAAAATCGGTCGAAAAATTGATTATGAGCCAGGAAAAACAATATTGATGAGATGACGAATAAGAATTTGCATTTCCAATGAGTGAACAAAATACAATTTATAAATCTTTGCATCTCTTCATGATATAAGAGAGAATGAAAAAAAAATGAAAATAATGAAAATTAACGCAGTTACTTGTTATTTGTAAAATCACATTCATACAGCAGAATAAAATAAATTCATTCAACATGCAAACGACTTAGTTGTTTAAAAGCACAAATTCTGTATGGACATAATTTTCGAGATTTTCTACTTGCTTCCATCCCATCAGGACGGGAATACTTAATCTAACGGAGCTTAAAAGAAAATGCAGTAAGGCATTTGTCATAATGAACGATTAAATACTGAATACGAAAACCGATTGGAGCCCAGTTGTGGTGTTTTTTATTTTTATTTAATTTTGTGGTTTAATAGTGCGATTGTTGTCAAAATTACTACAATAATAGATCAGAATAAAAAGCCGCTACGGGCTGTATTTGGAAATGTAGGCTTCTCAAAACAATACAATTAACGCTGCTGTAGACTATTTTTCTTTCCTTTATAGTACATCAATGTCCTATCAAAGTGGTAACGCTTGGCCAAAAAGCCCTGATGTACTGGCAACGTTCACGATCAATGACGAGACTATTATCTTTGACAGCAATTTCTTTCTCTAAATCAATTCTTATTTGCCTCAGTTTGTGCACCGCATCTTCGGCATTTCTCAACTGTGCCTCTATGGCGCTCTGTGACTTTGCTATTTCTCCAACTTCCTCAATGAGAGCATACTGAGGACAATCCCTAGTTAATTCAGCGTTGGGCCGATAAGTCCTGTTGTATAAGCGAGTTTGAGCCAACTTGAGGGCGCTTTCGATGGGATCTCCTTTGAGTGCCCTTTTAATTGCTTCTACTGCTTTCTCAGCTTTAACCATCTCGTCCAGCACCAGCTTTAGTTGATGTTCTAGTCGCTTTTTGGTTGCTTCCGTTTCCTGAATGCGACGGCTTAACGCAGCTTCCACATCTGGAATAAAAAAAATGGAAACATTAAATTAGAATATTAAAGACAATTTTTTTAATGATAAAAAGGTTGTGCATGCTCCTTACTATCTGCTTGGGCTCGCAGTTTACATGCAAGGCTCTTTAATAGCTCTGGAACAAGTCCACGTAACTTGCATGAAGTAACACGCTCTCTTTCAGCTTCTTCTAAAACCCGTTGTGTCATTTCCTCCCACTCGACCAGTGTGGTCATACCGTCTTGAAAACGGGCAACGCCATGATAGTTAAGAAGGGTGCGATCATCAGGGCGAAGACGACTTCCCAAATCGTCAATACGAAATGCTTGCATTTTATCACTCCAGTCCCGTTCCATGCGTTCTTTCGCTGCGCGGTCCTTTCCAATTTGATCTCGAACTTGATTTACAATTTCCTCCAGTCGTTTTTGGGCAATGAGAACTACATCTCGCTCCTTTTGGAGTTCCTCTTCAACGTCATCTCGAGTGAGGTCAATTCCAATACGAGAGAGTCGACGGCGGAGGCACTCATTAACGATATGGAGTATTAAGTCTGCCGTTGCCCGAATGGAGTTTTCAACTCGAACGCGGAGTTCTTGCAAGAGCCTAGTTTCTTCTCGCATTTCAATTATGTTTCGTTCTAATTCCTTAAGCCAAAAGTAAATATCTTTTCCCCGACGCTTCAGACGTTCCGTGGATATTCGTTGGAGTGCTATGGTCTTCTCAGCTACTTGCTTGGATACACGATCCCCTTCGTAGCGAGTGCATTCCGCCTGAGCAAAAATATCCGCGGCGGCGTTTTCTTTAGCGACTGTTAAACAGCGCATTTCATCCATGGAGTGACGAAGTAGCCCATATTTGGACACGTTTGGCTTGATGTAGTCCAGCTCTGACGTGTCAACCGGTGAACAATCTAGAGTGCAATCTACATTGTTGAAGACATACGGAGGCCCCGGTTGGGGTAAACCACAAATGACGGCATCATCCGGATTCTTTGGACAGTTGTCACAACATTTGTTGGAGTAATCGCGGAACTGCTGTGGAACTTGGCAGCAGGATCCTCCTACGCGACCAGCATCTTCTGGAGGACAAAAGTCTTCCTGTTGACAGCGAGTTGATTCTGAGGGCATAGACATGATACTATGCTAAGGTGTAAACTTGGGAGCAATCTACAAAATGTTAAAATAATTTACATTTGTAGGAATGTATATGTTTTTGTAAATTAGAGATAATATACAAAGTTTAATGTATTCATGAAACGTATTCCCTTAATTAACTCGCCTGCATACAATGTCTTTTTATAAAACCATTTAGAACTGGCTAAGGGAGCAAATAAGCAAAAACAAAAGTCTTGCAAAAGTCCAAAAACCCTTCTCTTGTAATATGCTCTTTGTTTCCAAAATGTTTCCTTCAGGAAACCGGGAAACGTTTAGCTAGAACAATTTGGGATTGAGGAATTTAGTGTGGTAATTGAAAGGCGTGTTTTTCTGTTATGGGAACCTTCTACTATATAATCCTACTATACGCTCGGCGCTATACTGACTATCACCACCATCACCGTCAGGGTCAGAGACCTAGTCGTGGGACCCCATTGATCACCGTATCACCTTCAATATATTTAACCTGTATATTTTGTATAAAGCTGATATATGTAGCCACATCCGCGCGTATGGTTTCAAAAAAGCCGTTACCTATACAAATACAACGTAATATGATTCGGGAGAGTTAATTTTTTTAGAAGTACTGTGAATTAAAAAAAATGCTTTGATTTCTGTACAAGCTCGTTTAATCATAAGAACATATAATTCGTTCTGTATATAGTTTAGTTATATTTTTATTTGTGTCTTATTTCTTCCAATAGTAAGAGAATGGGAAAGAGAAAGTGAATAACGGGAGGGCCAACAAAAAGGTGGAAGAAAATGCTATTAGATTGTTTGGTAGATATTTTCCAAGGATGTTTTTTTCATTTCAATGGCTGTGCATTTTGTAAATGCGACTCAAAGAGTTTCACCTGAAACGGATAATACTTATAACAGGGAATTTGGCAATGCAACGTAGACGATGGAAGGAATACGTTATACATTCCTAATCACGTATCCTCTCAAAATTTGTGATGTGACTGTAACTTTCAAGCTTCACGCTATGCTGCTGGCTAATGCGGGTATGGCAAAATGGTGCCAATCGTGCGATTGATTAATATTTAATTCTAGAGATGACAGACTAAATTTATCATTATCACCATTATATAAATATTATGGTTTTTAGAAAATAAAAGATAAAAGGACTATGCATTCGAACATCTCATATAATCATCTATATACAAAAAATATTTCCCAGTTATGGGATTTGAACATATATATGGTATATTTAGAGCATATAGTAAATGTTGGATTGGTAGGACTTGAAATAAATGATCATTTTTTGTTGTTGTAAAGAGTAATGCAGCATAGTTATACTATTTAAAATGCAAAAAAGGCTAATGACGGAAGTGAGATCATTCTATCTCACCTTGTAAAAATCATAGTGCACAACGCATGTCGATTGAAAATGCTGCTCATCAATATTTACAAATTCTCATCTGCAATTTTCCATATTAGGCCACTACGCGTTCCTAAATATGTCCCTAAATAACTAATTGTTTAATGTTGAATGTACATCACACAGTTTATTCCACTTCATTTCTATCTTCTCTTTGTGTAGTTGGGTTGTGTTATGTGAACCTTGTCACCTTGTCAGAGTGGGAGTAAAAGAGAACTTCAATGCTTTCGCATACAAAAATTCTTGCTATCTACGTGCATAGAGACTCAACCACTCAACTCGGTTTTTATTATAACAATTCTGATTTCCAGTTCTGCACAGCAATATATGGTTATGATGAGTCATGTGCTCTCACAACTGACAGTGACAACAACTGTGAGCGCTGCATGCCATGCTACGAGCAACTACAGCCTGAACCTGTACATTTTATGAAAGTGTTTGTCCAAAAGAAAATGGTGCTTTTGATTTACCCTAAAATCATTGTAAACACAACATGATTGTAATGTGAATTTTTCTCCCCGTTATTTTGATGAGTCATGCTACTAATGGAATTAAGATAAATATAAATCATCTAACATTAAAGAGCTGTCAAAAGTTATTCTTTTCACTTTGTGCATGGACTAATTTCAAAGTAACAAAGGGACTTTACCTTAAGTGAACAAGTCGTACGTAGTTCCAACTTGTGCAGTGACAAGTGGCAATTTGATTTTGCACAAAGTTTCGAATATTAATATGCTTGTTTATCAGTGACAAAAGTGTCTAAATACAAAGATGTTCATAAATGTATGTATGTACATTTGTGTGAGTGACACTTGATGCTTTTGACAGGTATTCGTTCCTAATTGTGTACGGTTTATTAACAGTGACACGCAGAAATTATGGCATGTGGTTTGTCAAAAAACGTGTATAAGCAGTCTACAGTGTACACCTCATTGATTGGCCCGTGAGAGCAAACCGCCCACCAGTGTTAAAAAGTTGTAACAAAGTAGGTGTAAAATAGTATTACTGAAAAAATGCATCACCCCAATAATGAAACAACGTCAGTTGGATTCATACCAGATGCGGATTTCAATAGTGACGATGGGAGCGACGATATTCCCGAACTTCAAACAATTCCGACCTTTAGGCAAAGTGTGCTTGGACAGGTCTGAAACCATAATTTCACTAATGATAAGTCTTCATTGTTGTAACAATTTGATTCATTAGATTTTCTTATGAGAATATCTACATAAATGTGCAGTGCATGTATACGCAAACGAATGTCACCCTTGTAACAAGGGCCTTGTTACTTTTTAATGAGTTTGTATCAAAGTACACGCAAGAAAACTATAAAGATAATTATTGCCACCTTTGCTTATGTCCTGTTGTAGATACGGACATGTGCTAACGTATCACTTTTGGAATGGAGTTTTGTCCTACTGTCCATCGTTAGCATTGTTTCCGGCTTAGCGTTTAACATTTACCGGATGGTGACGCTAGAGACTAATTCGGATCAGTACGTTTTCGCCATAGTGGTGTTGGTTAATCTAAGTACGTGAGTTAATGAATTATCATGTGGTGTTCATATGATTACATAGATAAATATACGTTGATCATATTTTGTTGTTTTAATTTTTGTAGTCTTTTGTGTTTGGTATCTATTGCATGGAATTTTTCAAGAACAGCCATTCGAAATTCTCATGTATGTTGTAACCTCTTTACTTCTTGCGCTTTTGATTACACTTAACTATGCCTCCAGAGGAGACGGTATTTCGGACAATGACAGTGGACACCTGAAATTGGTATGTGTAGCATGGATAGAATGGGAGCTCTCATATTTTTATTCTATTGTTTTTTGTAATAGACGAACCTTTTTGTTATTAAGGTGCGATTCCTTGTCACTATATTATTAACAATTCCCAATGCGGCAATGGGTATGAAGGTAGCGTGGCGGTACTGGACCTCTGGAAATCTCATTTTTAAAACAGTCGGAGGAGATATGAGACTCCAGCGAATGTGTCGCACTATGTTTTTTGGACTGAGCTTACTTGTATTTGATGCACAAGCATTTGTGTCATGTTTGACTTTGATAATGGAACGTGGCATTACTAATTTGACTGATGAAGACATAATAATTATTGTCAGTGGTGTTTCCTTTACCGTGCTGTGGCTGACCATAGGTTTCACCGCCGTAAGTTTAACGAGAGTAGTACCATTAACAATTTTTTAATGACATAGCACACAATCAAATGTATCAATCTGTGCCAATAAATACGTTATAGTGCCATCGTATGATTGTTAACAATTTAAAAATTTTATTTCAGATACGCAAAGAAAATATGCATCTGATATGGTTGTTTTTCGCAACAAGTATAATACAGCCAGTGTACTGTATTTACCTTATCGTCGATGTAAGATTTACACATTTTCTTCACATTTCCTTCGATGACGAAAGCTGCAAACAAAGCTATAATATAAACCGAAATAATAATTATTTTTCTTGGAATAAAATTCACAGGGCCTTCATGAGATAGTTCATGAATATTCCACAATTCGGACTGATTCAATTTTCGTTGCGGGAAGCGCGTTGGTTTTTGCGCATTTCTCCCTCCTCGCGACACTCGTTGTGATATCATCAAATTTTAACAAAGGCCTTCGAGCGTCAGGTTGGAAATTCCATAACATATTACATATCAAATCATAAATTGTACTTAATTGTGGTGAACAGTACAAAGCTAAGTGATAATTTAAACGCGGAATTTTCAGTTTATGGATATCAAGAAATTCCCGACCAGATGAACAGAACACCTCCTAGAACAGACAACTATGGGAGTGTACCTGGACCTTCTAATGTCAACGCTCCATAGAACATATTAGGAACATTTGCATTGCGTTTTTGTTGTTCGTATAATAATGCAAATGATTTATATTGATAGCTGTAACTATTCGTTATTCGTTTCATATTAGCAAGTAGTTAACATTTTGTACTAGTCATTGTAAAATGACTATCAAATGCAGTAGGTTGTAGTTTTGTTATGTGGATTAGTAAATGTATCAATATAGATGCCGAGGACCGACACGACAAATTTCCCGTTCGATGTGATGTGGCATAATGCTACTAGTGATCATGCTTTGTATTATTCAGCCAACGTGCATTTTACGGCTTACAGTACTTTTAGATTAATAATTATTGATTAAAGTTGCAGACGTACTTCCGTGAGTTCTACGATGTAGTTTGCACAGCTCAAAGTTGAAAGTTCAGCAATGATATGCACTACAATTGCCCATTAATGGGATTATGATGGAACAACCGCCGAGTTCTTCTAAATTAGTATATTGTAATTTGCTTTTGTATGTCATATACGAAAATTTCCAAATAAGTTCAATTTCAGATTTGATAGTTCATTTCCACAATCCATAATTTATTGTTATATTTGCCTCATGCAATACTGGAACTAAAGAAAGAAAGAATCAGGCAGGGGTAACTTTGTTTTCAGTTGCTGTACCCCCCTTTATCTCAAAAATAGGACCAAACGGCTCAAGAATAATTATGAAGAAGATAACGATGATATAACTTTATCATTGATGTAATGGCGGGATACTAATAATAAACAAATCCTCCATGTAAAAGTCAAGAAAAGTTACCAGCAAGTGATTGGGGTTTTTTATCAAAGATATTTTGTCTTTTAGCGCACGATGAAATCGCACCTTTTAGCTCAATCAGTCTGTCTAAATTCTAATACAACAATTGCCAAAAAGAAGGAAAGTTGCTAATGTATTTAAGTGCAGTACATGGTAGAGATGGTTTTAATGTTAAACGTCTTACGCTCCATATAAAATATTCCTTCCTAGTAAACTTAAACCTGTGAAACTGCATTTTAAATATACACTCCACCCCCTGACAGACAATCATGTGAGATCCTGGATCTAAATATGGCGTATGCTGATAACTCGGTTGAGTTTTGTCAGACATTTGCCACATTTGCCACGTCACCATCGGTGTCAAGTGATTGAACACCAAAATTCGCACGCTATGACTATGGCATACATGTACAATAAAGAAATTTGATTTTACGATACTGATGTAAAATCTCTAGTAAATGAAGGAGGCATAAAACTTCGTATCGTTCATGAAATAAGTATTTTTACTATTCAAAGAGCAAAAATTGTTGGAATGTGGAATGCGAATATATTTTCATTTTTACAATAAAGAAATTTTATGAGATTTACCGACATTCGAGAATTATTTTGTATATTTGTTTTGTTTTACTTTAATAAAATGCATTATCTCCGATGAGTAAATATTATCATTGATTATCACCTAATCATTGTCAAAAATATAATTCCTAAATTTCCACTTTCGGTTAAATGGGTTAAGGTCTGCGTGGACACAAATATATGACGGAACGGTTTACTGTACCACCACCACCTTTGCTCATTGCATATATGTATGTTAAGTCGGCTACCGGTTACAGCTACCGTTTGAAGTCGAGAGCCTGAACGGATGAATTGTACGATAAGAAAGATTAAGCTTCGTACTTTCTGCTTTAATGATAGTACAGTGCATAGTTCATAGTTCAAATTACTGACACACTCAATCCATAAAATAAAATGCATGTAGCACATGTATTTATATTACAGCAAAGTCGTTACGTCAGGAATCGTTCACCTCACATATCATACATTGTAGAAAATTAACACTGCTTTTCATTCATACCATAGCATAGATCCGATGTAAACAAAAAATCTAATCTTATTGGAGCGGGACATTTTTTGTAGAGGTTGAACATGATAGTTAATAAGTGCAACGTTCAATGACCAATTTTGGGATGCATCCATTCATACGCATTATATTATTTATTTATTATTATATGCACATATTTCACACAGCCATGTTCTATGTATCACAAATGGTGGCCGCGCCTAAACCTTGAGAATGACGCATTTTTGGATGCATGCAAAGGAATGCACGTACCGTTTCGTTTTTTATGAACGCAGAATATAAGTTGTAAATAGCACTTTGAATAATTTGAATGGCAACTGCCCACAAGCTATGTATATCGGGATACGAAATTTTAATTACTTTTGCTACCAAATATACACATACCATTAATATATCGTCGTATTGCATGCTTCTCATTCATTTCGTCGTACGTTTAGTTGATAATATATATTGAAAAGTGTTTATATGATTTGAGTGTTCGATTCCCTTGCAGGGATGCCGGAACCGGGTTGAAATGAGGGACAATTC
>JAHZNE010005626.1:0-21110 GCA_027744055.1 Callyntrura sp. NNG-2020
GTCAAAATTTTTATCTCATCAATCCTACCCTTTCCTAAAAGATTAAAACTGGTCGCTGTACTCCCAGGACTCTAAAAGCAACACAATCGTAAAAAGTATATTCGTAGCAGCAGGCGTCAAGAAAGATATTTTTTACCTATCCTAAATACGTTTATGATCCATGCAGTACATGTGTGAGTGTTGTTGAGAATTTTCTTTATCATTTCATAACTATTAACTATTGCATTGTTATAAATCTTTATTTATGATTAAGGATGTGTATGTGGTAAGATATTCTTCCTTTAACGGGAAATGGGGATTTTCGAAACGGAGCATATAAAAATCTCACGTTTAAAATTACTCCGTATTTCTCCTTTGTTACACAGCTCGGTATCAATTAAAATGAAATGTAGATATGCTTTTTAAACTTTTTAATTTGTCAGTTCTTCTTCAGCCGAAACTTGTGTCGTTGATTAGGTTTATGATGACTACTCAACATCATTCAGTACAAATTTTTCTAGTTATTCAAGCAGGAGAGTAGCTCTAAAGTTCATACACCCGCGATAAATGCAATTATTGCTCGCAGTACTTGTATTGCGATAGATTA
Organism: Callyntrura sp. NNG-2020; assembly: GCA_027744055.1. Lineage (NCBI taxonomy): Eukaryota > Metazoa > Arthropoda > Collembola > Entomobryomorpha > Paronellidae > Callyntrura > Callyntrura sp. NNG-2020. The sequence goes on from JAHZNE010005626.1 coordinate 587, forward strand.
TGATAGTAAAGCTCTGACCGTGTGTGTCGTGTCGCAGTAAAATTGCATGTCGCATTATTCATGCTACACTGCACAGCGTACGCAAAATTGAGAATTCCAAACTTTCTAGTGTCGAGCATAATTTATGGTGAAATAACAGATAAAAATTCTTCGTCGAAAATCTATACATATACAGAGCAATATTGGCATCACAAAATTCTCATATTTTATTCGGTAAATGCTTCATTACGTTGCAACTTCTACTTAGAATAGAAACTCTTTGATGTAGCTTATTTAATATTATGCATTTCCCAGCCAAACATTAAAATTTGACACACCTCTTGTTCCTGCAGACCAAATTCAGTGCCAAAATACAAAGTTTATATATACAAGCCATTCTACATACCTTAAATTCAGTCAAACTTTCGCCGTTTTGGAGTTTTTATTCCATGTATCTTTTATGGGGCATTGAAAACCTCCGACAGTGAAAGCAATTGACAAATTAAAATCTCAAGTTTGTTTAATTTGTTTGTATTTTACGATTCGTATTCGTGTATATAGCTAATTACTTTAAATAGTCCTTGCATTACTTATCTACACTTTCATTCAGAATAGAACAAACGCAATCCAGAACGGAAAATTCAATAATGACAGACCTAACCCCGCTTTTCCGGTTCAAAACTATTTTGTGCACCTCTGAGTATAAACTGGAGTTTTTTTTAGAAAAAGATACAAAATCGCATAATTCATGACATTCATGCACAATAAGTATTTTTAGTCATGCATTAGAAAAATGCTGTCACATGCAACAACATTTTTTTCAATTCAACATTTCAGGTAGAAAATAAAACGGTGTAATCCACCTTTTGGGAGAAACTACGGAAAGCACACGGTTTAAAGACTATTTTCTCACAAGCCATTTTTTGTTCATTTACATGTATGGGAACCGTCCATCCCCCATAACTCCAATGATACTTGTCCGTTTGATCTGAATTTCAATATGGTACATTCCCCTGATCTGAGGTGGAGCTTTCCAAGATTTAACGAAATCCGTCTACTCCTTCGAGAGTTAACGTGATTACAGGATAAACACATAAACATACTGATCGCATAAACTACTTTCAATATTAAAATGCTTTCCGTTTTCCGTAGTTTATAAAGAAAGGCACGTGTGCTAATATCAGTATTTATTTGATCCTATTCTCAATTTTTCTGTGTTTGTGAGAAACTGTAGTTGCTGTAAACTCCAATATAATTTTAAGTTACTTTCCGATGTAAACTTCTGACAAAAAATGGACGTTAAAAATTAGCTAAAAAAGGCCGCGTGAAAATTAAAAGCTTAAAATTTAAAAAGCAAAATATTACTTTTGTTGAAATTCTTCCCATTTATATTTTGATTGCTGAACCCAGGTTATGCATATGTATCCGTTATGGATAAATGAAAAATATATCTTCGTAAAATATTATTTTCACGACTTAACATTTAGTCGATTATATGCAATATGCTAGATAGCTCAATCGGACTGAACTTTTTTATGCACTGGTTTTTAGAATTGGCAAATGGCAAATAATATGTACCTTCTTGTAAACTGTGATAATATGGTACCTGTGTTGATTTCGGTTTTGTGTTCTTGATTTTCACAGTCGAGTGTTGTCATGAATTCATATTTGTAATATGCCGTAGGGAGCAGCTGGAATAAGCCTCATTCACGCAGCATGCTCGGGTTTTCTAAAATGAGTGCATGTATGCATGAAACTATGGTACAATAGGGCGAGAATAGGGTAGGTTTCAGGTTTCAATATCGACTTTAAACGTAGACGAATGTATATCTGCAAGTAGGGTGCGTGAGGAATTATCCATCCCATCTGCACAAAGGCGGTGGTGAAGTTTTAGATGAATAGTTGCACCCAGAGCTGGACGGGGTACCAGGCCGGTGCCTATTCATAGGATGGTATTTCATTCATTGACCGGTACTCAAACTTACCATTTATAGACGGGTGACCAGGCTTCTCTGCCATGTGTCATATGTAATAGGTTTGAAATGGAAAGTAAATGATACTGCAGCTACGGTTTCTATTGACACTTTAAATAAAACCTTTCAATCAAAAGGTAGGTGCCCCAACATTGACCGATGATTTGTGACCTGGTTCCTCAACCATAGGCTGATACCTAGGTGTCAGAACAATCGACCGGAGTGAGACCTGGCCAGATACCCCAACAACAGGTCGGTGCACAACGCAGCTCTGGCTGCACCTACTAACATGAACATGAACGAACAAAAAAGAATACCATCAACTACGTCATATGGTAAAGATGAGATACAGGGTAGTGCTGGAATAATCCAATAATAGGCATATTTTGTATTGTAATTTGTACCTCTTGTCCTTTCCCTTACGTATATGTAATGTTGAGGTTAGTAATCCAAATATGTTCAGTCTGTCTGCCTCTTCTCCATCCACGGTGAAACATTAAAAGCTACTATGATATGAACTAATAAGTGTACAATGAATCCAATAGTAAAGTAGTAAATATTTAACGAGCGGAAATGATAAATAAATTAACTTTCACTAGACCAGGTACTGACTGAAAGACTGACAGTGACAATTATGAAAATCAACTTTAGAAAGGCAAAACACAAATGAGGTACTAACTAACTGGTAAGTAAGTGCCATAAACATTTGGTTCACCGCCCGGCTTTCACTTCTCATAGTCTATATCGACTGGTTCAACCCATCAGCGTTTAAAGAGGCTACTCATAATATAATTCACCTGGTAAAATAAAATCAATTTCAACTTATACAAGCATATATTTAACGAAGTGAAAATTAACGATTATCAATTAAAATTCCACTCGATGAATAAATAACAAACGAGTGTGGTTTTTCCCGACATTTCTCTTATTTTCTCTCCATGTGTACCAAAAGTGGTTAGCAATACTACGTTGGTGTACTGAAATGGCAAAACACGTCTAACGTCAGCATTCTTTGTCAAATATCAAATATGTAGACCGGTACAGTTTTTACTTCTCGTCAATACGTATGGACAGAAAGCCTAAAATTTCATTTTTAGTTACATCAAGTATTATACATTATTGCATCACCGCGCTACATAGGCACGTCATTAAATGCTGTGATGACATGTTCTGTGCATCACAAGTTAGACACGATTTCTTCCTTTCTTCGGTTTTGCATACTAAGTATTACCATACGTACGTAGTATGCACATTTCAATGACAAGTGAACTTTTCTTAGGAGGGAGCATATTTATTATTTACCCCTGCAAGAACACCAGAGAACATGAACAGCGTTTAATTTTTATCCATTTCTGTTTTCCCTGCCACCAAAAGAGTGCTTGGGAACTAGTATTTTGAGAGTATAAGTATGTTTCTTCTTGTTTTAGTAAATCAGTTTCATCCCCTCCATAGTAAGGGATAGGCTACTAGAAATTGCTGTCTAAAATCTCCTGAGCTTATACAATATTACATTTACACGCATTACGCAAGATTCATCTAAGCCTCTATCCGTTTTACGAGCATGCATATGGCAACAGTAACAATGGTGCCAGCAAACTCTGGTGACAACTATAATTATGAATATTGTGATAAAATGAAAGGAAATGAAGCTTTTAACTTTGTTATATAAGTTATGATGAAACAGCCATTGATTATATTATGCAAACCACAAGGTTTGATGCCCTGTACTGATGACGACGACGATGGACTCTACTCAACTCCGCTACTCTTCTCGGCCATGCACTCGACTCGATGTATCCCCAAAATCCAATAAGCACACTGCACACCGCGCCCGTGCAGTGCAACCACCCTAACATATAATAGAACAAATGAAAAACTAATTAAAAAGTCCAACCTTCCTTGCAGTAGTGTCGCTTTTGATGCGTACCGACAATGCAAACTTGACGGGCACTAGTTGGTACTAGTTAATTGAACGATGCAATAATATATCTTTGCGCTCTCACAAAAGCATGTGCAGTTGCTGTACAAATACGACAGATTGTGCAACGCGCAGTAATAATAATAACAACAGCAGCAAACTACTGGTAACTGAAACTGACCATTTAGCACAATGCAAGAAACGAGCTGGTACACTAAATAAATCATTTGCTAACGCACGCCGAATTTGTTAAAAACTGGTTAAGTTGCTAGGTGGACTAATTTCTCCTGTCATTTACTAATTGTACTTGACATCAAACAGCTTTGTCACGGCGGCTTGTAGCCACTGCAGTGAACAATAAATAGACAGAATGACAAGGCAAAGCGTTGAATTTAACTATGCCACTGTTGCCTGCTGTAGTGATGTGATAGGGATGCAGCTAATAGTGTAATTCATTTAGTCAGGTACAGGTGAGGAGGTAAAAAAAATTCAGCTCTGACGCGGGCTTTGACCTCTAGGATGCTATCACAGCTTAGCTAAATTTTACAGCAGTACGTACATACGTCTTAAAAAGCTTTCCAACGAAGATGAAACTTTTACCATCAACTATATAAACATTCGTAGACATTCTGTGAATACGGTTATCAAAACATGACCCATCTGATATGTAGTATCGCATCACCGGATGAGTGAAATTTTTTTCTTCAAAGTTTACTATTTTTGCTAAACATCTTTTGCCGTTATTCTGTTTCAAAAAGGCCAACTTGAAAACAGCCATTTTTAGACTGAAGTTGAATTCTTGCTATTGCCATGCTACAATAGTAGCTGAGAGCTGGACTGAATATGACGTGTGGAGTATACACGTTCTTCAACGGATCGGAGCACACACACACACAGGGATGCTAAATAACATTGTATAGGTGATAGGTGTGAGAATTTTTTTTTACAAACGGATGTAATGCTACGGTACAGGTAAATACGACCCCTCCCCCTCTTTCGGTTCAGTGATGATAAGTATATTTGGTTTTTTATTGCATTAACACAAGGTATTATAGGTGCTCCAATTTTCCCCAGACTCTGCCAATAAGGATTGAATTATGCCGGATTATCAACATACTCTATTCAGCATTCTGTCTACGAGAAGCACAGACTTCTAGGTGGGCATGTGTGTGGTTTATGGTGGTTTAAGAAGAATAAGTCACAGAATGTCACATTATGTTATTATGCAGCTTTCCTACTGAAAATGATAATACAACAATGTTTTGGTGAAGTGTACCTACTCTATTACCTATACACAACCATGCTATCCTCAGTAGATGTGCAATGTGCACTGTGAATTCCTGCATGCGTTGAAACATGCCTCTAGCCTGCGCTAAAATTTGTAAGGTGAATGCAGCTGATGCATTGTTATTGTCCCTACAACATGTATGTGAGCTCAAAAGGGGATTGAGAAGATAACCAGGAGAAGTTAAAGTTAATTAGTGATGTCATGGACTTGCTGGATACCATTGTTTCATTCTTTAAAATCCCATTATTTTCCTTTACAGGGGGTTTGGTGCAACTGTGACAGTGCAATCTTGCTTCCAGCAGGATTTGCTAAAATAAAAATTGACATGAGACTGATTTTTAAAATCAGGTCTTGAAGTGCAAAGAACATTACATTTACATGTCGTGACACAAATACATAAAGTATAAAACAACGATTGTGTGCATTCTTAGATGGAGCGCACCACTATGATATAATCCACACACATTTGCCACAATACACATTGATATTGAACTCGGAGGAATTAGTCGTTCCGATTCCGAATAGTAAGTTTGTATGTACAATTACACTTTGACGGGAGACGATGTTGTGCTTAATGTTAAATGCCCATCAAGTCAAGTTCTCCCTTAATTGAAAACAAATTTATGCGGGGGGTAATTGAATGCTTGACTTCAGATAATGAAGGGCGGCTAGACTTTGCTCACTGAACAGATAAAATCAGCGTTTTAAACAAAACACAACACTGATCATGTTCGGGAAGCCTTAAAACATACATTAAATATGGACGTTTTCAAAACTGTGTATATCGGGTACTTACTACTGCATGACTACCCTAACTGTCGCAATGTATTACATTTTGGTATTATAAAGACGGTTTTCAACCGTTATTCTCTATAATTACTTTAAGGTGAACGCAAGTTAGTGTGTTACACTAGCCTTCCCTACCATAATGTCTTCTGAACAGAGAAAGGTACTGGAGGATATTCAGAGAACGAAACGCCTGTTGAAGGAGGGCGCAGCAGCGTCCCTCGGAATTCACACAGCTACCACTCCCTCGCCAATCATGTCCCCAACAACGACAGCTTTTCAGTCTCAGGTAAATATGGTTTACTTTCATTTTGTATTTACTTAAAGAAAAAAATACATGCGTGTTTACGTAAAACTATTTTGCACTTACCTCAGACGCCAACAGGAATCGGGGATATAATGTTGTCACCGGGAATGAGGTCTGCCATGCAGGTTCTAGCACAAGCCAATGTTACAAGCTTTGGTTACTTTGTACCTCAAGATTCTCATTTTGGAAATTCTATTCTGCCAGTGTTACCTAGAATAGATTCTCCTGCAACTACTACAGCAGGCTCCAGTACTTCGAACACCGCGTCTTCTACCACTACTGGCACAGGAAATGGACAATGACGTGTGATAAATTGAAATTTCTTCATACACAAGGCTGATATATATGTATTTATGTATTCATATTAATACAAAACATGCATGCATTTTGTCACTTTTCTAAATACTAGAATTGCGAAAAAAATAAAAAGTACGTATTTTTTATCACGTAGCACTTGTTTCAAAGATTTCATTCGCAGCGGGTTACTTTTACACATAAAGTTCTATGTACTCCGTGGTAGATACCTACATAATTCTCTAACTGAGAGTACTGAAATTTATATCAAGAATTGTATCTGAATTTTCCACAGCATTTACGAACACTCGGCATTTGGAGGTTTTGTACTGGAACACGAGTGATATCTTGCCAATTGGGTTTACTAATTAAAATTATGCATAGCAAATTAAATGAAGGATTAAACTGACCAATTAAATACAACGTAGTGATTTCAGTAACTCTATTTCCATGCTCTTGTTACTCACTTTATTTTACAGCAGAGTGTATTAGCGTCTTAAATAAAAGTTATTACGATGAAATGTATTTGTTAACCTACTACCACTGCGAAGTATTTAACGAATTTAACAATGTTGAATGTCTTGATATGTTCAGAACTAACTGCTGCGGAAACTAAACCCAAAATTTACACTCACGGACTAAATGGGTATAGGGTGTTGTTAATATTATTAATGGGTAACATTACATAAACTTGAAGAGAATAAAATTTTTCGGTTCGCATACAAAATGAACAGCCAAAGAGTCAAAATTCAAAGATTGACGTATCTACACGGTAACACTTGTTTGCATAATTGCATGGTATTTGGATATGTGCAGTTCAAGCTGGCAAAAGATTTGTTGTGATAACACAACTATTTGGGGAACCAATATGCAAATTTAAGTCTCCATGAAATTTCGAGAAAGTGGCTATTACGGCAACAACATTCCAAACGAAAAATAATGTGTGCCACATTTGCAACTCACTTAACCACATTTAGTAAAATTTATTTCAGACTTGTAACGTTCTAACAAAATGCTGCGGTTGAAGCTGTTTGACGATAATTGTTCTGCCACATAAAGTAATCTACTGAAAGTAGTTTGAATTGAAAGTATAATGAATATTAACCAGTTTGATTCAATGTGAGCCTAGGAGATGTAAACAAATTACTGTTTTTATGAACTTTATCTAATCTGATATCGTCATGATATCTCTAGTAATTTCTGCTGATAACAAAAATGAATACAAACTACTACGTACAACGTACCCAAAGCAAAATCAGGTGAATTTTTCGCTTTCACATGGTATAATATGAAGTCTACTATTTCCTGATAACGAAAAGTTTTGTAACAGTAATAAATTTCATTGAACTAAATCTCCCTACTCAAGCACTGGCCATCACTCTCAATAATAGTCTTCATTTAGCTCATTATTTATCAGGTTATCACTTATAACTTTACAAGTGTTAATTTGTACACTCCACTGTCCTAAACGTGATATAAAAAAAAGAACTACAGGGGCTTTACAATAACTTATCTCATTTCCATATTTGAGGCATAATTGCAGCAATGCAAGTTTCGTACCAAAGCTTGCATTCCATGTTTCAAAATTTTAGTTCAAGTGCCTGCATAATTATGCTGATAAAGTACTTCTTGCGACATCAAAAATGCATGTGAGCACAGAAATCCTTAGAACGTTGAAGTGGTTAATATTTATAGGTACATGTGTCGATACACAATTCAATCTTTGCCTACCACTTTGTGCAACTAGAGAATAGGTAACCTATTAATACTCTTTGGATGTTGTACTTACATTAATTGTAACACGTTATTGCTTCCTAGTAAGTGCACATACTTGTGCTCTTGATTACAGTAAATCAAGTTTTCTTTGGGTGGTTAGTAACTTTTGTAGGATAGAGGGCGTTACGAAACGTCTTTAATGATTCTAGCAGGATGTGGAGTCCGGGGCATTTGTATTTAATAAGTTTTGAATTTAAAAATGGTGCTCTCAAACAAAATCATGACACTCAACGTTGTACTGTGATGACGATGATACTATAATTGTTACCATGACCGTTGGAAACGTAGGCGCCTAGAGAAAATCATGTTTATTAATTCACATGAATACGTTTCCCGTCTCAATTTAAGTGCGCAACGTTGCCGATTTTGATACAATTATCATGATATTTTTATGACATCACTTTATAATGTAGGCCAAAGAATTGTTTACTCTCTATTGCTTTTTCAACAGTGCCGGTAGAATAAATGAAAAAGTTTGAGCTGTACATACGCTTTTTGGGTATTTTCTTAAATGGCTAAATGATGCTAAACTTTGAGAACTGTAACTTAAGGTCAATTGTCAGTCATGTCTATGAGAGAAAAATGTTGGCATAAAAATTATTGCAATATTATTTTATTGAAAATTCTACTATTTACTGTGTGGTCATAGATTCGTCACAATCACAACCAATATACATTTAATTATTTATATTATACATTTAATAAATTTAAATACGCATGTAAATACCAAATTCATGGATATGCAATGTAACGAACTTACGAATGGACCATTACAGTAGCGTATGTGCAAGGCAGATGATATTGGAACGAAAAGTTAGTTACAATTCTTGCAAATTGCGTTGATGTAAATTTAAGCTAACTTAATGAACAAGAAGATGTATTTATACAGTCAAAATTGCTTTTCATAAACTGCCTGTATGAAGAAACTGTAGCTTAGCGACCGAAAAAAAAAATCCTTCACTTTGATACTTCCAACCATTTCACCCGGTAATAATACTAATAGTTCAAGCGTTTATCCGTCTGTTCAACATCGGTGGTCATAACCATAAGCAGCACCTAATTTTCATCAAATATATGACTATTTGCATATGTACACGTAAAAACCGACAGTGGGAAATCTACAATTATGAGTAATGTAACATTACTTGATAAATTAATGATTCGAATTTTGGTAAAGTAGTGATTGATAGTGATAAGCCTTTTTAAACCTTTAGTTTGTACGAATTTAGGAGTTTTGTACCGCACCAAAATATGTGCCAAATATTAGTATAAGAATTGGGAGGGGGTTGTCTTAAAACGAAGCAAAATTGAAAAGGGATTCAAGAAAAGAAATGGAAGAGGTTGTATCCCTGCAAGAAAATTTTTTCGGCAATGATCTGAAGAAAAAATCGTAATATACTAAACCTATATTTAACAACAAGTCCCATTAGTAATACTGCAACTGGGCATACAATTTTAGAAAACGATGAAATGTGCAAACTTATATGGTACTACATTTTTTGGAAGAAAATATACCTGTCGGTCTGAAGAATATAGGTTCCCTTCTGACTGAGTACACGCTTCAATGGTACACTCGAGTACTGGCAGTGTCCAATAGCCAATAAACTTTTGGTGTCACCCATGCGCCATACAAATCAGTGAAAAGCAATTCACAAATGTAATATTCTTTCAGGACTCTTTCAGTAATATGGCTCTTTTATATTATATCGTTAAAAAGTTAAATAGTGATGTTTCGGGCATATTATTTCATGTGTTTATGTTTTAAAGAAACATTTTGGCCTTTGGTTTGAACGCGGACTAAAACTGGAATAGCTTTCGACTTAAAAAAACATATATACTGATAATTTAGAGCTACCCACTTACTTAACTTAAATCTTACCTCTCTCTTTCTTCCCAAAAGAGACAAAAATGTAGCTAAAGAAAGTAAAAAACATATTTCTAGGGTGCCATTAATATAAACGGATATATATCTTTCAAGTGTTTAGATTAATATAAAGAGATGTAACAATAAAATCTATTTGTAGTGTAAGTTAAATGAAAATAAACAAGACTTAAGTAGTTGTAATATGTATTGGATATTCTAATGATGATAACTACCATATATGCAGTATGGAGTATGGATAAAACATCGTCTAGTAATGTACAGACTTTTTCTAGCGGTTAAACTGTAGGATGTTACAAACCGTTGTAATGATTGATGAGTCTGAAAACACTGTATACTTTAGAAAATAAATATCTGTCTATGCTAACCTTGTAGTTTTGCGATAAAAAACCAAGCCAAATTGGCATTGGCATATTGAATTGGAACCGGACAGCCTGCGTTTTTTTTATCCCTAATTGATAAAATATAGTGTGTAGATGTTCGTTCTGGACGCATCTACGTCATCATTCAGGTTTGAATGTCATGAAATTCTACGTACTCGATTTAAGAAATCCCTACAAATTACTATGAAGTAGTTTAAATGCTTAAAAGATTAGTATAACTTGAATGCCTACTGCCTTGGGTAACAAAGAGTTCAGTGGAGACATCTTTCAGTTAGCAATTAAACTGTGCTCCTACGTCCTTTGAAATATGCTATTTAACTTTGCTGTTCTCTGTTGCTTGTACCAAACTAAAAATGAACGAACTTTACTGTAACCCTGAGAGAAGTCCAGAATCATTACCATCTTAGGTAAGACCATTGCGGAGGTAACTGCACAAAGTTGATGAATTATTATATATTGTGCAAGGGTCCTATAACTTGCAATCTGAGCATACGAAAAGTACACGTTGATTTTATGAAAATGATAATATTTTGTGGTTAGTGAAAATAATACGCGAATAGAATAATAAACAACCTAGTGATGTCTAAATATGGGCATGGTAAGAGATTGTCACCATCACGATGTTGCTTCATCAGTAGTCCTGGTCCTTCAAATCACTAATAGTAATTACAAACACATAAGACGGATCGCTTTGATGTAGAATATGTATTTGAGATCATTTAAGTGACACACGAGACTAATTGCAACATATGCGTACGTACTGACACAGACACATAGAGTACAGAGAGGAAGCTTCCTAACTATAGCAGTTACCGTGCACACATACAACCTTACATTTCGATGATTGTCAAGTTTAAATTATGAAAAATTAGCGCTATAAAGCATAGTCGCACTCCTCAAAACTTTCGTTAGTCAGCCGGTGATTGATTTTAAATTTTTCAAATTATTTAACTGACTACCACGTACGCTACTTTTGTACGATAAGGATGGAACTTGCACACAACAGTCATGAAATCAACAAATTGGAGGGAGAAGGTTTTGTATTTTGATTTCCGTATTGATTAAAAAGGTTTTTTTATCATTGATCTGTCTGCCCAAATATAGGAATGTGACCTCTATACTGACTTCTGAGTAACCACCACTTAAGTTTCATAACAATTACTTTCATCAATCATCATCAACAAAAATACCATCACATACACTTATTCAAACACATTCCAAATTCCAATTCTTGTAGATTTTCACATTTGCTTCGCGTTGTTGTCCTCCTACCCCTTTCAAAGCCTGAATCCTTGTGGTAACGTTTGTTTCAAGCTGCAGCAAAAATAAAGTATGAAATACACACTTTTATTTTTATTTACTGCGCACACGCTCGTTAGCCTTCGAAAACAATGATTTTACGTGTTGAATGAAATTACGAATACCTTTTCAAACCTGAACTTGCCTCTTTATAAGTAGGCAAGTTACAGATCAACAAACTGCTGGTAACATAGTAGTAGGAAAGGAAATATAATATGAAACATTTATCAGTTACACATATCGGAATGACTTGACTACTTAATATCATCACACAATGTTGCTTAAATGGTAATTGTTAATGTATTTTTAAATTAGGAGACAGGAGGCGCCGTTTCAAGTAGAAAACGACGACCACTATTACAGACGACGTGTACATATAGGACCTGTCTACCTGTTTACTGACGACAGTTGAAATCTGAATTGAAACTGACAATTGCGTATTTTTTGTGACATACACCAAAGCAATGTATTCCTACTTTGCTGAAATTACGTAGCAGTTAAAGTTGGAGATGTGGAATCGAAATGGAAGCTTTATTTCACGTTTACATTACCCACATTTCAGTGATCCTGATGATGATGTGGTCCGGTTTCCGAATGCAATATTTTAAGTTCATTGTATTACTGCTCCCTGCTCTGAACAATATAGTCCATGATCTTGAACAATGCATCGCTGATTGTTCCGAGTTCCTCTGTGTGACTGCTAATTGCTTTACGTGCGTTGAACTTGAGTGTTAGTGTCAATGTCGTCCTGTACACCATGAAATTGATGTAGACTATTATCACATTACATTACGTGCTATCATATAATATTACCGACGTGTTGGTATCTTATTACTTGTCTCGTGTCAATCGACTATACCGCAATGGAATAACAGTAATAATAAGAAGACTATCATCATCGTCAGAATCCATTACATTGTATAGTGTCTTTGTTCTTTTACGTTGTTGTTGGTTGCGTATTTATGCGTAGGGTTTTTTGTTATAATGTCAACGTTACTTTACAGGCGGTATACATCTTAGTTAACATTTCAACAACGGCTTATACTTTTGCAAATTTCCTTCCCCGTCATCAATCAGGCTGAATCTGAGGAAATTGCTGGTGTTTGATGGGTCATACCGCAATAATGTCCACCATAGTACTTTTCTGTGTTGTTTGTTATTGGCAAACTAAAATATACCTGCTATGCATTTTGTTCACGTTAAAATGTCAAAAGATCACAGCAACAGAGTTTTTTGTTCAGCAGAAGGTGTGTTTTTCATGGTGTTGTCTGTTAAAATATGAGATGAGTTTTATTCGCAATCTAAGGACATACATGTATGGGGTGTGCATTTTAATCTACTCTATAGAATTTTTAGTTTGTTGTTGTTTATTTGAATTGCACTGGCGGGCCATGAAATGAAGCCGTATTATGAGAGGAATACACACAGGTAGGTAATGTACTATTCACTGTTTGTGGGTAACCAACGAAATTGAAAACATTTCGTAGTGAATATTTACACAGACATGGAAGGCGTTATGTCTTTTATTGCCTTACTGTAACTGTAAGACGAAACTGTCATATTCAAATCTAATCAAAAGTGAACTATTAATTTGGCCGAACATTGCGTTCCCTCCCAAGGCCTGTTACTTAATCCTTTCTGTCTACCGATGAGAGATGACAAGGCAACTGCTAGAGGAGCTCAGCTAGTTAGTGCTTAATAGATGGTAGCCAAGTCAGCGGCAGAACAACAACGGAACGAAAAAACGGGTTAAAAAGCTATTTGTACCGTGTACACACAGAGCAAGTTACGTGTTGTGTACTTTCAAGCAAATGAATATAAATTTGCCAGGAAATAAATGCAGTAACCCGTAAAAGCGTTCATGCATGAAGTTTTTTTCTATTAAGTTATTCTATAAAGTTAAAAAAGAATGTAATTTTAATCAGTTCTACAAGTTTTGCCATGTCAGGAGGGAGTTGATAATATGCTATTTCAACATTCTCCTAACGACTTCTCCTACAAACTACAAATCCAAATGCCAATCCTTCTATACATATTATTATTCTATTTGGCAACAGTCCATCGTCTTAGATCAATCGTAATGCTGTCATCTAAATTCCAATACGTACTCATAACAATTGTACCCCTTTTCCCTAGCTCCATTCTTGATTCTCGTACTTCCGGGAAAATATGACTGCGAACGCAACTACGCACACATCAGACGAGAATAAATCCATGAAGTTTACTTACAACATCCATTCCGTTAAAAATCATGTAGATCTATCCTAGAGCTGCTCTGCCGGTTCTTCTTCCCGAGTTATATTTCTGATGTGGAAAATGGTGATTCCACACGGAATTCGAACAATGTATCACATTTGGAAAACGATCTCATCTCAATTTTCAGCAGGTCAACATTTATGTTGTAACCTTTACAAATGTATTATTATTAATCATCATTTTCTTCGAAAACAAGGAATACTATTAGTACTCGAATTGAAACATAGCAAACGGAAAAGTCAAGTGCATGAAAAAACGCTCTATCACACGCACATTTTATACGCAGAGCAGCAACATAAACAGGGAGAAAAAAAAGTAAAACTGGAGCATTGAACGAACAAAATTACACGCATACTTTATAGTACACTTTTTGGCAACCGGAAGCAAGCTATGTTTTATCGAGACGTTCATAAAGTTGTCAGGCTCACCATGAAGTTGACAAACATACATTCAAACTGTTACCACAATCATATTGCATGTATATCTATTATTGAAACCACAAGAGCAGGAAAATTGCCAGTTTACATGTCGTGGTGTTCTTTTTTCTAACTTGCTCTCGGAAAACCCATAGTAACTGCAGAAATTCCACAGACAAGTACATAAAATAGCATTCAGCAAGTTGGTTTAGATTGCGACGACGAGAGGAGAGGGAGAAAGGACAGAAAAAATACGAAGGAATTTTGAATGTACTTTGTATCACTTTAAAACATTTTAAATTTAAGATTTACATTCCTCTGCGATCTTTAACTCCAATAAAAACATTTACATTGCTGCGCTGATTCTGCGGGTCATACACTTATTTTGCAGGATTACTACCACATAACATGGTTGATACTACACTGACTTTTATTTTACTTTTGATTCGGAATTTTGTTACTAGTAGACACACCAGCACTACCACTGACTGGTAAACTTTTTATTAAAACTAAAATTCCAGCTTGTAGCAGAAGTATTTATGAATTGAGAACGGTATTGAAAGTGCGTGAAACGAGAGGCATCAACATCAACGTCATCAACAACTTCTTTTCCTTACCGACATTCGAGTAAAAGAGACGACTGCTGCTGCTGCAACGTTTCTTGAAAATTGTAATCGTAATGACAAGCTAGCGGAGTAATATAAGGTAAAACGTGATGTTGGTGCTTGTGGTATGTACATGTCTTTTTAGCACATCATGACTTCGTTTTTTCACTCATCCGTGTCACCCGCTAAAATGCGGTAGGTTAATTTCAAGGCTTAATGTTTATTTTTTTTATACATTCATCTATCTTGTCCATACATGGTTATTGTGTGAAGTGCCGAAAGAATGGCATGCACATCGTGGAAATTTCGAAGGCATTAATTACAGCGGATTTATTCACTTAACCCCACCGAGAAGTCAGATTCAGCATGTTTTTTTTCGATGAGAGTTTCCTCTCAACACACTAAATAATGTTAGCAGCTCAGCTCCTCCACTAGTAACAGTGTCATTGAAACATACCTCTAGTCAGATTATAAATATGCCGTTTGTATCTGCCATTAGTACACCTATTTCAAGAGTCAAGCACAATTTGGTAGATGAATATTGGATCTATATGATTATACGATCTTTCATCTTTCGATACAAATGATCCACAATAAAGTGGTATTATTACAAAGCTACCACAACTACTTCATTTTTCTATGGTAACGAGTAAAGAGGCTAGTCTAGTAAATACACGTTCTTCCTGTCTGACACGAAACGTTCAGTTTGAGAAAGGGTCTAAACGTCTGTCAAACTAAACGTACTTTTTCTTCCGCAACATATTGTTATTGAGTTGCCTATTGACTTGTTTCCATATTTGTAACTATTTTTTTCTAAAAGCAGCTCTTTTGAGACGCTTCGAATGTTTCATTATTTTATAGTTCAACGTCAAACTTGGTTTTGAATATTTTCTCCTTCCACCACACTGTATGGTGGTAGGCTACCGATTGTTAATCGACGTGTTTGACATGGGAGTTGTGTATACTCATCGTCAGTTGCTCGATGAATAATGATTCATCAATGTCACACACACTCACACACCGCAACAATGTAAATGCAACAGTGGAAAAAAAGTTCGTGCAAATGATTTGCCAACAGCCAGACTTCACGTTCAAGTTCATTTGCTGAAAAACGTTAGGATAACAATGAGAATGAAATGAGATATTATTTATTGTGAGTCCCTACCGACCCCATCAACCCCCTTCTGGTGAAGAGAACTTCTAAACACGGCGCACAACAATAAATAGCAACGTATGCCATAATATAATGCAGTTTCTTTTTAACTGTTACATACATTGGTAGGTACGGAGGAATTTTAACGGCTTTATTAATTCATCATTTATAAAAGAGACACAACAAATAACTTACAAAACGCATTTAAGGTATACAGAGAGGTAATGTCGTAATAAAAACCACTAATGCAGTGCAACAGCGACGTTTTATAATTTGCAATTTGTGAAATCAAAAGGACAGTTGCGTTACCTGTTCGCTCCCTATTAGTTTACTTCTCAGCCGTCCAAGGTTAATCATACAAACCAATTGTACTTAATGTAAACAACAAAGGCGTTTCGTTGTTCGTTGAAATGATGCGTACCTGTTTAACTTTATACGTATGGGCATCCGCACGCATGATCTGCATTCTTGTCAGTTGGTATACTCTGTAAACTAGGGATGTAGGATGTCCGTGCCCTCCCTTTTTATGTTCGGACATATCCGGCGTGTCCAAAGTATCCGTTTTAGGAGGACAACGGCCTTTTCACGAGCAAATCTTCGTGTCGGGAATTGTAATATTTAATTTTAGTGACACGAAACTGCATAAAATGTTTAAAAAACAACATTCGGAGTTTTGGTTTTAAAATTAAGGTTTTACTGTAGTTTTTAGCATAGTAGCAAGAACACTAAGTAGTACTAAACTAATAGTTTCTTCCCTGGGATTACTACATTTTGTACGGCAAACACAAGATATCTAATAAACGCTACACGCAGCTCGACCATGGAAATAAAAGTTCTTTTAGTCGATCACGACACAGCCATTAACTGTTTATATCTACCAATCTCAATATAGGATGCAAGATGTAATATATGCTTAACTATGTATGAATTGTCCTATGGCCATACGACATCGTACTATAATCTAAGAAAAAAATATCTCGTCCATGTTCGATGTTTGTCCTAGGACGTCTATTATCGTACATCTCTACCTGTAACTGTAACAATGGGACATCGCATCGACCAGTGGTATTTACGAGCTTGACAGACAATCTACATTGCACTTAATAAATGTCAAGTTTACATTTGAAAAAATACAAAAATCAATATCATTAGTCCAAGTTATGATTATAATATTAAATATTGTCTTTGTACGTAAGCGGAAGGGCAGACTTGATTGAACTACTTTACAGAACACATATATGTAAATTACTTTAGCTAGCTACTTAACTCGCCTAGTCATAATCGGCATTCAAATCATAATTTCTCCTTAACTACCAGCAGAAGGTAGTGCACACTTCCTTTAATACAGCTCACTTCCTCTATAAATTTAAGAATATGGACCATGCTGGTTATATCGTGTACTCTAGCGAACACAACAACGAAGCATGTAACTCAATGGGCGTTCTGTCAAGTCGTAACTTTTTATTAGCGTGTTATAACGTTGTTAAGGTGAAAAGTGGTTTATCGGTCCTTTCCTGGAAAAAGTTGCCATTGCTCACAAAGTAATGGGAAATTGGAATGGGTTTGTTTCAATGTGCTCCCCGTGTTTTATCGAATCTCATGGAACGGAGCACCAACTAGATGCAATGCAACTGTGCAACGTAATCTACTTTTGACCGATTTCAGTTTTTGTGAGAAGAAAGGAAAGATAATAGACACTACATTCAACATTGGTATATTATGTTGATACGTATAAATGTATGCGTGTCTGCTAACCTATTTGAGGAAATTACCACCCATCACGTAACGAATAATAAGCCTGTCGTTTACGATTTCTTGTGGTTACGTTGTGAATACAAGCAAAAAAATACTTCACACATTCATTGTTGCAAATTATTTCTGCTGCAAATTTTTTTTGCGGTTACAATTGTATAACCTACATATATACTTTGACGAGGGGTTCATGCTAACTAACTGGTACTTTTATTCCTCACAAAAGTACTGTTTATGATATTTGATTTTCATTATGATAATGAAGGGTACTTTTCGAGCAAAAGTAGCAAAGTGTAACAGATCTTCCTTGTTGACATGACATCAGGAATGGCAATAAAGGAACAAGATGTTTCATTGTCATTGTTTCAAGATGTATGATGATACTAGAAATTCTTGGCGTGATACTTACCGTGATATTGAAACAATGGGCACTCAATCCTCCACAAAAGCACCTTAACCTTCACAAAAAAATGCGGCATAGTGCGAGTATATGCTGTGCCTTATTGTAAAGTGTAATTAAATAATCCTTGTACAGCTACTTCTGTTGTGCACAGTGATGCGTTAAAACTGCAGTTTTTGATATTTGAAAGTGAGTTACTCATTGTTAAGTTAATGTAATCTATAAAATCTTCATCCCCTATTGCATACCTATCTGTCCTGCTGCTGTCTTCTATAAACTGAAAATCTTTGGTATAAAAATTATGTGGATGTGTGGATTCCATTCCTAAAAATTTGCTGCTTTGTTTTTGTCCTTGTTTTTGCACAGGTTCCTGGAACAAAAACACACATTATCAGGACACGTGCCTTCGATTCAGCCAAAGGTGCACACGAAAATAGATTTTATGGAAATGAATATTTTTCCAATACACCATAAGCTCATTTACTATATCGCTTATTTTGCTATATTTACTATAAAAGTCTAATAAAAACATTCGAATCCAGAAGTCTATGCATGCTTGAAAATGTGAAGTTTCACTTAAAAATGTGAAATGCACAAAAATGCAGCGCTGTGGTAAGTAGTAGCATGCGAAATCGGGCCGTATACTCGTCAACATGAAATAGCATCTGGGCAATAAAACAGCCCTTGGGGTACATAAGAAAAAATGAATTATATGTGTCGTTTGAAACATCACTTTACCGGGACCGAGGAGCACAGATGTCTTACAGTGTGCCAGTGTGCGATAACATAACTAATGATGCATTGTAACATAGTTATAGTTATATAGCGGTATAGTTGGATATGGTCGCATGTACTTACCAAAGTAAATTGTTAAATGCAAGCATGATACCTACCTTGTATGTAGACTTAATTTTTTCTCTACCATATCTCTCTCTCTCTCATGAAGTTGTGCTACTTATGGGAAACGACGACATTTTTTGTAACTTTTATGATTAGTGTGTGCTTGCAATTAGCGTTGCACGCAGAAAACATTTTTATTGCGTTGCATGACAATGTAATGTAATACTGAAAACATACTATACGTACTTGCCTGCATAGGTGAGCTAGTATATAAATTGCGTTGCAGGCTTCTTCATATAATTGGTTACAGCGTATGTTTGTTCGTACACTTTGTATTTTTATTAATATTATTACTGTGTCGGTCATATATTGCGTTTGTGTTCGGTAGAAACCGTAAAGTTGTAATTGTAATTAGTAAATAATGTTTAACGCATGTTTGAATTTGCAAGGTAGAAGCACAAGCATGCGTACGTACGTGCACGTGTCACAATATCTCGGAGTTCTCAGAGTTTGTCTATTTAACTTCCGAGTCGTAGGTGGATGATGTATATACGCGTAACTAGCTACCCGTTGAGCCCAGATACGAATGCCTTGGTAATCATAATTTAAAGTTAGATGATTAACTTTACTCCTCTTGTAATATTTAATAAATCTTTAGTGATTCCTATAATTGCTTAGAAATCTCTCTAAAACAACCAACTGTATGCTGTTGCTCAAGCGATTTTAGTGCTAAAAGAAATAAAAGAGAAAACCCCGAGTGAGAAAGTAATAACGAAAAATAACGTAGTAGGGTCTAATTGAAATTGATTTTATTTAAGGATAATTGATTTCGACCAATTTAATTGCTTAAAGTCAATAATCTGATGGTTTACTACATAGTTTGCGATGCGATAAATAAACGTCACATGTGCTACATATGTATTTAATACTGAATACTCAATACCGGACACATTTCAAGAGCGGAAAATATGTGAAAAATAATTTAATTGTGAAGTTTTATTTTAGCCTATTGCACACGGATCGTAGTAAAGCAGGCCAGATTAAGCCATACTGCATAAATAATAATAATGATGCTGCAATTTCAAAAATAGAAGTGTTCTGGGACACCCTAAAATGACATATTTTTGTAGACACTATAAGATCCCGATCTTGACCGTTCGTTTATGTCTCGAGATTGCCAACCAAACATAAATTGTTTCGTCAGAGTATAATGTCAA